>JAOTAX010000197.1:27729132-27742325 GCA_025629825.1 Erythroxylum guanchezii
ACTCATTAATCCCTATCAATCCCATCCTATGACAAATTTACTATTTTACCCTTCCAGTAGGGGGTGGGATGTTACATGATTGAAGGCATTTAACCATCAGCCTCGGATTATTCTGGGAAACTTTAACTTCATTGATTATAGATCTTAAGTATAAGGGAAAGGGAGTGACATGAATTGCTTATATGACTTAAGGGAGTGCATAGAGAGAATGATGATCACAAATTTGAGATATGACAAAGATATTTTACTTGCAGCAATAAGCAAAGCTCTAAATGGTATATAAGTAAGAAACTAGATAGAGCATTAAGTAAATAGTGGATGATGAAACTCTTAGAAAGCATAGCGTAATTGATGGAGCCAAGTTTCTCAAACCATTCACCAATTGTGGTATAGAATATATTGAACAAATATAAGAAATTTATTAGATTCAATAAATTCCTTGCAGTTTTAGAAGGTTTTAATGAAGCTATTCTCAAAGGAATGAAAGCTCCCATATAAGGAGTGAAAAGATTCAAGTATGACAAGAAGCTTCATTGGATTAAAAAAAAAGAATTGAAGAAGCTGAATGCTTAAAGAGGATCAAGTACTAAACACAAAGTGGCCAGCTCTGGAGCAAAAATGTTAAAGGTCCAAGAACTCCTTTATCAATATCCAAATGATGCCACTTTAAATAAGGAGGAGAATAAGGTAGTTCAAGCATATACTAAGGTAGTCTCCATCTATAGACCCTTCTTAAAGAAAAGATCAAAGATTATATGGATGAAGGAAGGAGCGAGGAACACAATTTTTTAAAAATAATTTAATAGTGGCCATGAGTAATTAGAATAGAATCAGTTCATTATCTAAAGTGGAAAGTTACATAATCACAAACTAAGTTGAGATCAAGTAGGAAGTTTATAATCTATTTGAAAACTCCTTAAGAAAGGAAGCCCCTTCCAACTCAAATGACAATATTCTCAAATCAATAATAAGTCACCAGATGGTAGATAAAGACAAGAAATTTTTTATCAAGCCAGTAACAGTCCAAGTTATGTGCAAGGCTATAATTGAGTTAAATGATTATAAGGCTCTTGATCTTGATGGCCTTAATAGATTCTTTTATTAGAAAGCATGACCACTAAATGGAAGTTATTGAAAGAGATAAACAAAACAATCATATGCTTGATTCTGAAAATTATTGTTCCAAATTCCCTAAAGGATTGTAGGCTAATTTCCTACTATAATTTCTTATACATGGTAATAGCAAAGATACTAGTATCAAAGATAAGAAAAGTCTTAGAAGTAATAATTGGTGAAAATCATGGGGCTTTCTTAGAAGGCAAGCAGATAAGGGGAGTTATACTATAAAGGTCAATTTTAGGAAGGCTTATAAATATATTAACTGGGATTTCATTCTTCAACTACTTAAGGCATATTATTTTCTTGAGAAGTTGAAAACATAGCTAGGAGAATGTATAATAACAATCTCCTTTAGTAGGTTGCTTAAAGGGAAACCCTAGAATTTGCAAAGAAAACAAGGGGTTAAGTTAGGGTTACCATATTTTCCCTATGTTTTATTATATTTATGGAAGCTCTATTAATAATGATCAAACATAAAATAGCATGGGAAAGAGATTTCAAACACCACAAAAAATGTAGGAGAAGTCGGTTGGTCCCTCTTTTGCAGATGACTTGATTCTGTTTACAAAGGCATAAAAGAAGTCTATTAGGATATTAATGAACACCCTTCACCAATTTAAGGAGCTTATATGATTATAATTTTATCAGGGAAGAGTCAATTAATCCTATCTTTAAGTGCTCAAGCCTTGGAAACTAACTAGTTGATATAACATATATTAAAGCTCACAAGGTACCTGTAATGCACTTAGGCCTTCCCCTCGCCTCAAAGAGACTTAAACTTTAAAGAATGTATCCCTTTAGTGGTAAAAATCCAAAGGAGATTAAGGGTATGGTATAATAAGGATTTATCCTATGAAGGAGATTGCAATTGATAAAATTAGTTCAATTCTCAACACATTTATTGGGCATCACACATGATTCTCTCTAAGAACTTAATCAAGTCCTTGGAGAGATTGATGAGGAACTTTCTATGGAAGGGAAGGAACAATAGGAATATGCATGTTAAGGTGAATGAGGTAACTAAGTCAACATAAGAAGGATGATTGGGATAAATTCCATTAACTTAAACGATAAGGTATTGATAAGGAAAAGTTTATGGAGACTAGAAGAAAATAAAGAACTCTTATGGACTAGGGGGATCCACACTTACTTCTTAAGAGGAAATACAATATGGGAGATTAAACTTAGACCATCTCATTTCTACTTTACGTCTCATTTATTAAAGAAAACGAGTATTTTATCAAACCACAACAAGTGTAGGATAGGAAGTGGGGAAAAGGCATCACTATTCTATGATAAGTTGAGCAATATTAGTCCTTTAATAGAGTCCCTGATGTTAAACCACCTTAAAAGATTCCAAAAAATGTTGGAGCAAGTAGATAGATATACAGAAATGAGTGGAGTAAAATTCCTTCAAGATTGGTCCCTTTCCTGCCCCACCTAACTATAATTTACGTATAGGGAGAGAAGATACTTACATTTGGCTTGGAAATTATAATGGGGATTCCAACAACGTATCGTACAAAAGGTCCCTAAGACCTACGGGAGCAATTTTTGGGTGGAGTAAGATCATATGGAATAGATTCATTATTTATAAATATCCTTTATAATTTACCTAGCAATTTTGAATAGGCTATTAATATTAGATAGACTAAGTTATATAAACCAAGCAAGGCCATGTTTTTTTGTGCAAACAAAATCAGGAAAGACATGAACATCTCTTTTTTAGATGCTCCTACTTGCCAATTGAAAGGACTGTTCCCCTTTTGAAACCTGAGTGGAACCCTCCTGACGACTCCACAGTAGCCCTTCAATCGATATTTAACTCAACTAAAGGGTTCTTGTGAAGCCAAGTCATTCAACTATTAAAAACTTTTTTATAATTTAAAAGTTAAAAGCGCGGAAAATAATGGGAAAACTTTGTTATCATTTTACTAAAAAAATTCGATAGCATAGCGATTGTATTTTGACCTTCCCAAAATTTTCAAAAAACCTGCATAGCACATTTTAAAACACTTTTAGTATTTCATATATCATCTTAACTTTTGGAGTGGGAGTGGGACCTTAGGTCCATATCACAAGCAATCATAAACATACAATTCTCAACATTTTAAAAACATCATTGAGGATCAAAGCCCTCGTAGTTCACTAAGAAAAAGATATTTACAATTTCACTAATATTCACAAGATCATACTTTTAAACTCTTTCCAAAAATACTTTACAACATATATACAAGCAATTAAGCCAATTTCAAGCAAACACATACATAAGAAAGATAAGACAAACACATCAACACCTGACTATACAATTAATCCTATGGCAGAGTCCCAACTACTACAACACCTATATGCATACCTGGGGTGATTTATTTAAAAACATAAAAATAAGAGTGAGCTATATGGGATCAGTGAGTGTTAATCAGTTTACTAAAAATTTAAACTTTTCAAAACAACATAATAGAAATATTCTCATACAGTCGTAAAGCTCATGGTAAAATAATTGTTATAGCAATTCATTCGTGCATCATAACAATTGGTACTCAAATAACATTTTGTAAAGCGCAATTTCAATTTTTCTAAAATACTGTTTTGAAAGGTTTTTTCGAAATTAAACTCATCATATAAAAGTTTCTATTTTTCCTTTTTTTGCTTTTTCTTTAACCAATAAAAAGTGGTGGTAATAAGTTTTCTGAAAATTTTTATACTGAAAATGGCAACCACTAAAATTGGGACCAGACGGTGCCTCTCAAATTACTTTTAAAAATATATGATGGTGACATTATTATTTATTGTCATGAACTTCTTATACAATATAGCCTACCATAAACTTTGTTGCATTATGGTACCCTTAACCACTATATACCGGTAGTTACAGAGATAGTTCTGCATCGCTTATCTGTGACTAGTTAATCACTATTTACGGAGCTGGTTCTACATCGCTTACCCGTAATAGGTTAACCACTATAAATATACTGGTATAATAACATGTATAAAATATAGCGGTGTAACATAGGCAAAAGTAACTCTTACATTTTATGACTCATCTTATTTTCTAAATCAAGTATGGGAGGATTCATAATCAAATTATTTCAATGTAACTCCCAATCATATAAAATTTAACTTTCAAATTAAAAATAATATATTGCCAAAGTATACACTTATGCTAGCAATATTCACTTGTAAAATTTCATTTGCATAAAACTCAACATAAATATTCATTTCATGATCAAATGAAAACCATTTGCATAAACTCAATTTAAAGTATACTCACAACTTTTTAGTCTTCATAAATAAAAACAATTTGCATAAAATCAATTTAAAGAACACTTATATGTAATCTATTCTTTACCTACAAAAAGTGCATTTCGCTTATCTATTTATTTTCAAATTAGGGAATAAGACATTAAAACTATAAATGTGGTTTAACTGAATTTGAGATTAATATTTAATTGCATAACATATATTCCAATCACATTTTTGCTTACTTTCGTAAGGTAACCTATTTTTCTCTATTTTAAAATCTAGCTTCGATAATTACTTCAATACTATCATTTATTCATTCCAACTTATCAATTTCTTCAAAACACTAACTCACACAATTCACATATGGTAAGTCATATTTCATTTATGTCTAGGTTTTTGCAAAGTTTCATCAACATCTGAAAAGGTTAAGATATGATTCAGTAAAAATTGAAAACAAAAACAAAGTCAAAAATTGCAATTTCCTACTCGTCATGTCTCCTGCCTAGAATTTATACCTCTACATAGGTTTTGAGGTCTTCCAGACATTCGTTTTTCTATGTCTCTAGTTTCCATAACATCAATACTATGGCCATTTGGACATCTAAATTGTGAAATATGCACCAAAATCACAAGCTGCTTCGACAAGGAGGCAATATCAGGTTGCCATTTTCAATCTCCAATTTTAATGTCATTTAGCTAGAATCAAGTCAAGGTCTCTTCTAGAGATTTTTAGTACTATGTCTTAGGTTTTATCCATAACTAGAATCACCCAATTTGGAGGTTTTCAGTATGAGTTATGACCAAAACAATAGGACCAGTTCAAGTGAACCAAGAACTTATGACAGAATATTCAATAAAAATTGACTTTTAAATCATACCATACTAAAAACCCTAGCCATGGCAGATTCTCTCAAGCTTAATTTCTTGATTGATTTTCTTGTTTTCAACCCATAAATTCTTCCAAAATTATTATCTACTCCATGGAAAGTCAAAATCACAACCGATCTTACACAAATCCATTCCATGCAAAACCCACAAAAACTAGAAATTTAGGTTAGGAAAACTTACCACTTTCTTTCAATCTTTTGGAAAATTTAAGAACACTTAGTCTTGATGAAACTCTCTTCAAATCATGCTTCAAAACCCATCTAAATGGCAGCTTCCTTCTTCTCGTTCTTTTTGGTCGTGAGTCACCTTGCTTCTCTTCTTTCTCTTTTATTTTTTGGTCTCTCACTTTCCCTATGTTTTTCTATAAATTTCCAGCCACCCACGTCTAAAGAAGATGAGCATTTTGCTTAATTACAAGTTTGCCCACCTTTTCCATTATAATTACACCTTTATCCTTAATAACATCTTATAATTACAACTTTACCAAAATGTCTCATATTTACACTTTTATCCCTACCATTTTGTCACCATTTAATTGGTCTCTTTTAATGACTCATCAATCCACTAACTTCTTGTAAAATACCAAATTGCCCTTTAATGAATACAAAAGGACTAAATTGTCCTTTAATGCATACAAAAAGACCAAATTGCCCTTTAATACATCTAATTAACCAACTAACCGAATTAAATTATGAAAATATTTCACAACCGCCTTATCATCAAATTGACTATAAAATATTTAAATTAGGGTCAATACTTATTGATTAGAAGCTTTTAAAAAATTTCGAATGAGTTTTTAAATTAGGGTCAATACTTATTGATTAGAAGCTTTTAAAAAATTTCGAATGAGTTTAAAATCCTCAATACTCATTATTCTCCAAAAAGGGCATTTTAACCCTAAACTTTTGAAACTCCTAATATTCATCTGATTGAGCTTATTATTTATCCATTTTAGTATCATTGGGCTTTAATATCTATTTTGAGTATTTTTCAAATTTTCGAGGATGGGTCCCCAAAATCACTATTTGAGTGAAAATACTATTCACCCAAATTTACTATTCATCTAGAAATATTATTCACCGAAATCATCCATATTTCATTCAAAAATGTCATCTAAATCCTCTAAGCCCATCTCAGGGCTTTTTAAAGCTCGTTCGGACTTATTTCATAGCTTTTTGGAATTTTTGAAAAAAAATTTAAAAAAATTTCCGATCGAATCCAGAATCATCTATGATTTATCTGCGATCTCCGTCATAACCTTAATAATACATTTAAATACTTAAATTACTTTAGTATACCATAAATCGAGCATACTCTATAAAATAGATGTACAAGACATTACTTAGCACCATAATCAAAAAAACATATTGCACTAACCATGCGGGGGGAAAGTATTGTCAATAAACCAACTGCAAAACTCCAACCCCATCTTCATAGAATTCAACAACTAGATATAAGCTAGCAAGAGAGGAGATTACAAGAGGCAACTCTCGAGTTTACGTCATAAACCTTGGTTGATGCATGTAAAGGTTATGGAAGGAGAGGAACAAGCGATGCTTCCAAGGCTGGAAACCAGGGAGAAGGACGTACTGAGGAGCATCACCAAGTCCATTCAATTACAACTAATGGCTAATGAGATTAAGGAAACTTGCAGTAGAGATATTATTAAAGGCTTGGGAGCTAAACTACGCAAAAGTACAGGCAAGGAACCAGAATCCACAAGCAGGCATGGAGATTCAAAACTTTAAACTAATGCTGGAGCTAATCAGGGAACTAGAATTCACACACATTCCAACCAAACAAACTTTAATACTAATACCTAGGTTAAGGGAAAAATAGAAAATGAGGAACTCTCAGGGGAAAGCTAAGCGAGCTCTAGTCCAAGCGGAGAGGGAGAATAGGTGGATCAAATCAAAAGAAGAGGAGCTTGTCAAAGACCAGAATTCAAGAGAGGAGCTCACAAAATTTGCTCTAGTTTATTACTTATAAAAGAGAAAACAGAATTAAGGTTGAGCTGAAGTGTTGTAACAAGAGAAAGGAAGGAGCAAAAGAGTGGATCGATCAAGAGCCTTTAACATTCAACTATCAGGAAAACAACTCCGGAACGTAGCATGAAAGAGTAAGAATTGGCAAAAATGATTACTGGTAGGGAGAAGGTACTAGGAGCAAAAACTCGCTTTAGGTGGTGTGTAAGACAATGGAAGGACAGCTCTCCAAAGGAGACGAAAGTAGACAAAGAGTGTTCAAGTTGAGATTGGCTGATAGTGTAATATTTATAGTCTGTTGTGCAAATTGTAGACACAGCCGATACAGTGATGTTGGTATTTTTTGTCATGATTTTCAAACATCGTAAGGTATTATTTCACTAATGAATTATTTAATTTCCCAAAAATATCATTTATACTCATTATTTTCCTTAAGCTCCCAGTCTCTTTTTAAATTACATATACTTTCGTTATTTATTTTACTTAAACATCATTTAAAAAATATGTGTATGCGATTCTTTTCTTTATCAAATTGAGTATTAAGTTTTTCTTAAATTGATCATTTATATAAAAGTCATCATTAATACAAACTATGAGCTAATATTAAACTATTGATTCTCAAATATTACTTTTTAAAATTAATATATAGTATTATCGTTTTATGACTTCAAGATTAAAAAAATAACTATGCAAGAATTACAATTTATTAATAATATAAATATATAATCAATTTGAGAATAATATGACAATATAATTATTAATAAGAATTAAATGAAGATATTTATACTTTATTTTAAAATCATATTCTATTAAATAAATTTAATTTTTAATTAAGAAAACGTTTTACGATACAATTTAGGTCGAACATTTCGAGATATCAATTGACTTTAAATAATATATAACTATAAAAATGAAGTTATTAAAGCATAGGGATAGGTCTAATAAATTTTTGAAATAGGATATACTTATTCTATCCCGTTGTGTTAATCGATCTTTCGACAGAGACATCCTCCACCGAGGTGTCTCCACACTCTAATTCTGGCGCGAAAGTCGAAACAAATGGTTGTTCATTCTTTTAGGGTTACAAAAGGTAAACCTCGGCAACGGGGTCGTGAAAGAGAATGGCAAAGGACAACAGTGAACGAGTCCTCCATTGCGACGTCGTCGCAGTCGCCTGTGGTTATTTTCGCTCATGGTGCCGGGGCTCCTTCGTCTTCTGATTGGATGATTAGGTCTCTCTATCCCTCTCTCTCACTCTATAATTTCAGGAAAGATTCTAAATTGATATTTTCTATATATTTTTCGAGCCTTGAATATGATGAGTTTTACAGGTGGAAGGAGTTGTTGGAGAAAGCTTTGCACGCCGTTGAAGTTGTCACATTTGACTATCCGTGTTAGTTAATTTTTTTTTGTATCCATGTTTTTGCTTACTCTTCGGTCTGTTTTCCTGCAAAATGAAACAAATACGATTTGTTTGACCCGCTAGATGATTGTAGATTTAGTTGAACGTTCAGTGAAATCTTACTCTTTTATTGGCAGATTTTTCTGGTAAAAGAAAAAGGGTTCCACCTAAAGCTGAGAAATTGGTGGACTTTCATAAAGATATAGTCAAAAAGACTGTTGCTAAGTACCCAGGTCATCCTCTTATATTGGCTGGGAAATCCATGGGTTCAAGGTACAATTTTGCTTTCAGTTCAAACACTTAGTTCTCTCATATTCTCTCTACGGAATAGTTACTTTGAAATCTGAAATCTTCCTTGATAGTTCTATAACTACTTTATAAGCCTATGTGTTAGCAAGGGAGAAGATTGAGGAGCCCCCTTGGCTAGGCCATCTCCAACCAACTTTTTAGTAATTAAATTTAAAATATATATTACTTTACACAAAATATATCACTTTACAACTTTTGGTAATGAATTTGGTGTGTTACTATTCATTACACTAAAATGGTGGTCTAGGGAATCCAACTTTGGTGCCTTTGTTGGAATGGATTTAACACACCAAAACACCAAATTTGGTGTTGTAGTCTGTTGGTTGAAGATGGCCTTAATCCTCTTGCGGTTATATTGTCTCATTTCTTGCGGCGATAAAATTAGAGATAACTTTCATCAGCAAATGTACATTGATCGGTGTCCCATCAAACATTGTGCAATGTAAATATGAACAATCTCTGTACAGCTTAATGAAAGTTTAGACCATTAACATGCATAACTCTTGTATGATATCTGCTTATTTGAAAGGAGTATTGAGTTTTTGACTGCTTCCACTTTTATTGAATCTTAGTTTTGATTTTAGCACCCAGATGTTATATTCGATTTGACCCTTACTGATGATTTTTAGAGTTGTAGGTATAGGCTACAATTAGTAAGCACAAAACACTTTTTTCTTAATGCCAAAGGCAATGAAAGGAATTTAAGCTATTAACATGTCACAAACTTTCAAGCATATGATCTCATTACTGCTTTGTTGATGATTTTTTTTTAATAATTCTGGCTCATTGTAGGGTGAGCTGCATGGTAGCTTCGGAGCTTGACATTGCTGCTTCAGCAGTAATTTGCTTAGGTTACCCACTCAAGGTTTTTTGCTATTCATACATACCAGTTCAGTTCCATGTTAATATAAATGGTCTAAAACTTGTCACTTTTATTTCACATCCTTTATAATGATTAGTGTGTCAATTAAATTATTGTAACCAGTCAATTGTGCACTTACCTTTTTTTAACCTACTGTGTATAGAAGCGGTCTAGTTTGTTATAAGAATCTTTGAATAATCTATCATCTACAGTTAGTAAAGGTTTGAGCTAGAACAGAGGACACACTTCTATTTATTGTTGTACACATCAATAGTTTATTGTTTCATTCACTAGTTGCAGTTTTCCTGAAGAAGCATACACAAAATACTGATCAGTTGCCTATACTATCAGGGTAGGAATGGAGCTTTGAGGGATGATATTCTATTGCAACTCACTATTCCTGTCATGTTTGTACAGGTACTATTTTTGGTCTTACTTCTAAAGTTTCTAAAACAAATTAGATTAGTAACAGTTAAGACGGCTCAATTGTCTTCAACGGTCATCTCCTTTTTCCTGTAATTGCGGACACCTTATGGGAATAGGTGGGCTTATGTTTCATATTTGACTTAATGTAACGAATTTTTATAAAAGGAAACATCAGGTGATGAACTTAACCGTTCCTTTTAACTACTTTAATTTAAGGTGTCTTCTTAAAATTGATTTTCCCTTATTCTTACATTGCTTTCATGGGTCCTTTTTTTTTTTTTTTCCAACTGGCTTCCATTTAAAGGGCAGCAAAGATGGGTTTTGTCCAATTGAAAGGTTGGATGCTGTCTGCAAGAAGATGAAATCACAGAATGAGTTACATGTGATTGATGGTGGAGACCACTCGCTGAAGATTGCTAAGAAGCTTCTCCAGCTGAAGGGAACCCAAGATGAAGCTGAAGAACTTGCTGTTCAGGCTGTTGCATCATTTGCTTCCAAGGCTCTCGGATGGAAGGAATAGCTATAGCTTTGAGATGTTTATGCAGATTTTACTTCTAGGGAAGGTTATTTTTTGATGTTTCCCTGTGATATGTTTATATATATTCGGATTTATGCTTGGCTTTGATATCTTTGTCTTGCTTTCCTGCCTTTTATAATCTAACTATACTATGTTCTGTGTTAGGAAATTGCGTGGACTAGCCTTCATTGTTGGAATTTTAGCATACCTTTTATAATCTGACTATACTATGTTCTGATGTAAATACGCACTAACTCATCATTATAGTTTTTGACAAGAGTCATACATGTTTCTTACCAACCACTTGAATTGAGCTAACCCAGATTTTATCAAAAATCGGATAAACCACTCCAACTTTAAGAATTTAAGGATTTCCGTCTTTTACTATGTCTATGATAGGTGGGTTTAATATTCTTTATCAATTAGGTTTGCCTCCCTCTTTAAGTAAGATGTAGTGTATACATGTAAACGGACTGATTTCTTTATGTCTGCAATTATCTGACCAATAACGATATTGTTCTCCTTAAATATTTGCATAAGATTCCTCTTGTGAAGCACTAACCTTACTAGAGATGATCAATGGTAACACTTTTTTGTCCCTAAGAAACACGTATTTAAAGGTGACTAGGGAGAGGCATCAAATTTGGAGTGGGTGCCTGCAAAATAGAGCTTGAAGTTCTCTTATTAGAAATTGGGAACAAGATATAAGAAACGTTACCTGACATTTTTATCTTTGGGAGATCATTTATTGTTGCAATAGTTTCTTGCAAATCAACATTCAAGGTTATTTCCGCCTTTTCTTCCTTAAGATTGTTATAATTGGAAACTTTCAATGCATCTTCTTCCTCAAGTTCGTATGTTAAAGAATCGATAATATCAATCAAATAAACTCTCTCTAGAATTCTATTCTTTGACTTCTCTCTTGGGAGTTTACCTATTTGCCCTTCAACCAAACTTTCTTTCTTTTCTTTTTTTTCCCCCCATTTTTAGTATTTTCCTGTACAAGGTGTTTGATTTATTTCCACTTTGGGTATCTCCCCATTGGCAGCAACCTTGGAGGAGGCACGGGAAGCTTCAAATCTTCTTGTCATGGAGTCTTTGAATCAGTCATTGAAAGGGAAGATGGTAACCATTGCACAAAACTTATCTACTAAAAGAGCCTGGACTGACATACAAGTAGCATCTTCTTCAAAGTGTCAACTCACATACTTTCAAGGTGTATTGGTGGATGGAGTGCTCACTTCTCCGGTGGAATTACTTCAAATAGGAGTTGTTGCTTAGTCTTTAGTACTAGTAGGATACTTCTTAGGCAAAAGGCCAACATTTCGTAAATTCTCTCTTTGAAAATGCAATTTTTTAATTTTCCAGCATTTCCATTGGTTAATGCTTGGGCTGGAGAAATATCTAAATAAGGGATCGGAGAAAGCCTGGAGAAATATCTAAATAAGGGATCGGAGAAAACCTTACTCATTGAAGATGAGTCCTGTCTTTAAGTTTGCCAATGATAAATGATTTCAAGCAGGGGGACTTTGGCACATCACAGGCCAACCTATATTCTTGCTTAAATGGAGACCAAGACTGGAGTTAGATAGAGGAAAAATTGACACCATATTGTTATGGATTAATTTCCACAATGTCCCTTTGGTGTACTGGAGAGGGGTTTAGCTTTTTAGTAACCTCAGTTGGGAATCCTTTTAGCCAAGACTCATAAGCTACACAGATGGAAAGACTTTATTATGCTATAATTTATGTGGAAGTAGAGATAGGGAACTTCCTGTGGCTATCTTAGTTATGAAATTAAATGAACGTGGTGGGTTAACTAAGTTAGACATCAGTTTGACATATTCTTAGAAACCATTGAAACGTGATCACAAATGGAGACCTATACGGAGGGTTTTTTAACATTGGGAGTTATGATAGTGTAACATCCCACCCCTAACGGGAAGGGTAAACTAGTATTTTGGTCAGGGGTGAGAGTGATTAGGACTGATTTGGTATTTTTATGCATACTGGTATTTGTGAATAGTGGAATTGTTGCACATGAAAAATAACTGTTCATGCATTCATGATATTTCCCAGTATTTGTGCCTACATGGGATTTTATTTTGGACATGTGGTTTATGGGCTTAAAAATTTATTCGGAATGCATCATTATAGGTTTTACATTTTACGGGAATTATAGGAATTTTTCTGGAATTTTCCGGAAAAAAATTTCCGGACCGGAAAAACCGCCAAGTGGCGAACCGATTGATTTTCGGTATCGAAAATTTCTGTTCAATGGTACTGGACTATTGGGTGCATTATGTTGGAACCGAAATTGGGACCCTTGAAAATGGTTTGACAATTTGATTTTTTTTATTTGGATTATTTTTATCAAAGACCATTTATTAATTTTGTCTTTTCTTCCTTAACTTGGACAAGTGTCATATTGACACATATCCA
>JAOTAX010000197.1:27748402-27773370 GCA_025629825.1 Erythroxylum guanchezii
TAAATTTGTAATGAATTGTATTTTTGTATTTGGGAAATGGGCCCGAGTGGCTATTGGAAATTGTGTATAATGAAATTATATATGATTGAATGAGGACCCAAATTGGGTATTGAATTTCGCATTTATTGTTATGTGAAAAAAAAAGTGTACCGATTACTGAATGAGTGTTTTAGCACGCCACCCTCCCGGGGCACGGACTCGGATATCACAGTCGATGTTAGGTTCGGGTCATGCGGGAGTGGGGTGCTACAAATTTTCTTTTGAATATTTGTTTTCTTGAAGTTAAAAAAAAATACCTCTTTACAAATTGCCTCTTTATTTCACCCCATATGGAAATTCTCCTAGAAGGTAAGTAATAGAGGCATTTTTTTTTTCTTCTTTCAATGAAAATGTAAAGGCTTTTATCTTAATTTGTTCTTTCGTTACTGCTGTGGGTTTCATACTTGTGTATACCACATGAAATTTCATTAATACTTATAGGGATCTTGACCTATATGACCATGAAAAGTAGGTAAGAGATGTATTATTCCAAATTTTAATTCAAAAGCAGTATTAGCCTCTAAATTAAGAAATGTTATGCAAAGTAGTTGTTGGTTCAAAAGTATAAGCAACAAGCTCCTTTAAAGTTTGATATTCAACCATAACTTTTTTCTCTTCTAACTTTGAATTGCTAGCAAATAAGAAACCAAAGTTGAATTCTCCTATTACAATTTTTGTCTAGCTTCCTTCTTTAACATGTACAAGATTCTTTCTATTTACAAATTAAAATGCAAATAACCTTGATTAGAAGATTGAGTCATATGCATATATGATTAAGTAGACAAAGATAATTCACTAATAAAAATAATTAAAAAATAAAACAAAATTATATATCAATCATTAATATAATTATAAATAAATTTACACATTGAATATTCACCATTGGAACTATTTTCTTATCTCTCTTTAGTGATAATTTGATTAGAAAGAATGTAATCCAATTAGCCTTAACTATTAAACAACCTAAGTAAAGCATCAAAGATTTAGCCTAGTAGTGGCTTTAAGAATTAAAAAGGTGGATGAAACAAAATAATATAAACATAAGCAATTGCGTTTAATTAAATTGATTGTCCTTATTAAGAGCTAAAAGTTTAACATAGCAATCCATTAAACCTAGTTGCTCCATAGATTAGAGGGATTAAATAATTAGAAAATCTCCAATCTAGTAATAAATTGGAATAAATAATAAACTACTGTACATGTTTGTAATTACATGAAACAATCATAGAATATAAACATAAAAGAACATTTCATACTCAAAATATAAATTGAATAATAAAAACAATTCAAATTTCATGATTTAATACATCCTAAGGTTTCAATTTCCTTTGACCAAGTGTAGAGGTTTAGTCACACAGGACCTTGGCTAAGAAAAGAGAATAAGAGAGAGAGAGGCAGTTCTTTATCCTAAAGTCTAGCAAAACTTAATTTAAAAACTTAAAAACTAATTATCAAATAAAAGTTATGAGGCTCTTTGAATATGGATTACATTTATTTTTTTACAGCAAACACAACATAGATTTTGCTCACGTTCTAGGTTATGTTCCTCACTTTGACTTGAATTCCTTGTTTAGACTTCAACATAAACTCTAGCATGCTCATGTTTGAGAGTATTTCCAACACTGTAACTTCATCTTAAAGTGATATATGCTTTGACATGCCTATGTTCTATATTGTATCTTCAATCTTTAATTCCAGATAAGTACATGGCCTAGCAAACACTTGTTTATGAATCCATGTTTGACTTCCTTATTAACGTCCTTTATCTAGAGAAAACACAATCTGCAACATGCTTATGTATGGGACCATGTTCAACTAGTATCTCTTAAAGCTCAAAACATGACTGTACTAGACCTTATTCTAAGATTTCTATAGCATTTTGAATTCATCTCAATCGAAACTTAGGAGATATAGTTATGCCCAATGTAAGAAGCATTGTTGAAATGATATGGTATTGTGCAATTATCTACATTTTACTCTTAACACTTCTATTCGCATCCTAAATAAAAATAAAAGAATAATGAGTATATTTATGCATAATATTAGTTGAAAAGACTAAATATTAAATAAGGAAAAGATAAAATTTTACACTCTTATTACCATGCAAAGTCATGCAATAAGATGTTGCCTTGTTCCTATAATTTACTATAGAATCTATATGTGCCATTTATAAGCCTATATAGTGTTTTCCCATATCACACTTATGGAATCTTCTTTTTTCCATATCACTCCATTTACTTATTTGATTCATGGTTATATGTTTAGGAATGATTGTTATAGGGAGTTAGGAATTTAAACATTTGATAATGGCAAGGACCATCAAGGTGGCTATGGAAGCCCTTTTGAAATTATATTGGATTAGGATTTAGCATGATTATTGTATTGGCTTTTTTTTAGCAATCTTGTTTAGATGATATCTGGCATTGTATAGAGGACATGATGATGAGGGAAAATTCTACTTATTAATAATGTAGGTTATAAAGCCACGCTCTTGTATATTGCTTACTAATTGCAGGCACACAGATATAACTATTTAGTGGAATTCTCATGTTTATGTCAATTTTTGATCTATTTTTGGAATACAACCTATAAAATGTATTGTTAATTGACTTTTTATCATAATTAAGAAGAGAAAAATGTCATTACTTGTATATGAATAATGATTTTGTTCAAATTATAATTGTCACGAACTATATATCAGCTATCATACTACAAATGTTGATGGAAGTGAAATTTTATTATGAACTAATGTTGATGGAAGTGAAATCTTATTATGACCTATCTAAAATAGTCTTATTAATTTATATAAGAACATGGCTTATAAAATAAAGATGGATTCATAGATCTAAGAGGAAAAGTTGAATATCATTATAGTTGATTATGTAAACTATACAAAAATGTGAGCTAATTTTATACGTGATTAAGATGCCATCCATGAGTTAGATATTCATTAAACTAGACATATAACAAAATTTAAAGTATATTAAATTTTAAAAATTAAGAAAATTTACTTTTTATCTTCTAAGAACTAAGGTTTAAATAGTAAGTATTATAAGAAACAAATTTACTTTACTATATATTGGATTAGAAATCTGCCATGAGTCAAACTAGTTAATTTTTCATTCAAAAAGCAATCATTTTTTTAGATATTAAAATGTATCAAAGATTTCCAATAGGAATAGTATGGCTAGAGCAATATGAATGCTAGAAAGGCATTTAGAGCAAGCCTAACAAAGTCAAAGCCAACATCTTACCAACATTGGTGTTACCATCACTCTGCATTGGTTATATGGATTTATAAGACATATGTGAAGCAATAACACACTAGCACGAGTGTCAAGCTCTACCCCAACGACATTAATAGTAGTTAGCTAAGAAAAAGTTATGGCTTCAATATCTAACCTAGGATTTAGCATCTTAGCTTTCCTATTCCATTTTCAAGTTTCTTCTTAAAGATTTCATTTTTATGCCAAGTTGTGGCTCAATCTTGAGGTTAACTCTTGCATCATAGAAATTATCCTTCCTACTAGTCTTTGGTAAATGAATTCTTCACTCACTTATATATTGCTATGTATCCTTTGGTTCCTCTCTAACCAAATTATATAAACAAGGTTCCCAAAAGCCAATCTGAGTAAGTTGACATCCTTTTTGGTGAATCTTTTAATTCTAAAATCCTACTTAATTATGTTTTGTCATTGGTTATAGTGACTATTCAAATTGCATAGGGATTGAATCGTAGTCCAAAGTTGAGAGGATCTACTGTTGAAAAATAAATGATCTATAGACTTAAGTTCATCATTATAGAGTATGCATGAAGGATTAGCTTGAGGAAACCTTAAGATATCATCAGTGCCAATTTGCCTCTAATTATTAACCATAGGATGAATGATGTATGGGGGATCATGATATGGTTCCATACTAATTTATGCCAAGTAACCTTATCTCAGGATCACATTAGGATATCCTTATAAGATCTGTTTTTGAATTTCATATACTATGATTAATCTATATTAATGTACCCTCCCTATCGAGGTTAGGGAAGTAGCTAAAGAGGTTGTTCTTAACTACATCAAAGCCACTAGATACATGAAATGATCATCTCCATCTATCCTTCTTTATGGTTATTTAAACCTTGGAATTGACGAAATTGCTAGCTTTAAGAACATTGGAATCTTAGAGCTTGTAAAGTGGACCTAGGTTATGCCAATTATCAAACTATAAATAAGGTCCTTTACTAATGTCAATATTGTATTTGAAGACATGGCTTACCAAGTCCCTTAGTTGCAACATTTGTCTCAAGGTCGAAAAGGTACTAGCTTTGGGTTTAATAGTCCATATGTTATATCTTTCTAAGAAGTGTGAAGTATCCATTTCACCTGTCTATACATATCTTCCAAATCCTCTTTAAGAGGAGCATTTTATTCATGAATCTATTGGAATTGATCCTTAAGCCTCCATTCTCCTTTAAAACATATAAATTTGTCCACTTTACCCTTGCCATCATTGGTTTATCCTCTTTCCCTAACCATATAAACTTGCTCATCATCCTCTTTATGGTCTTAATTATTGCTTTAGAGATAGCTAAATATGTACTTTAATATATATGGTGATTGCTTAGTATGGAATTGATTAATTACAATCTTCCTCCATAAAAAATAGTCTTATAACACTAACCACTAAGACGTTTTTGGATAAAATCAATAAAGGGCTTACAATATGAGTAGGAGAACCTCTTTCTGGTAATTGGAATTCCTAGGTACTTGAAAGTAGTTGCTCATGTTTGAATCCATTAGTGATACAAAGTAGCCCCTATGCTATGTTACGAGCTGTTGAGATAAAGAAGCTACTTTTAAAGAAATTGTAGCTTAGCATTGATAGCTCCTTTAATATATTCAAAGATTTAGTGAAGAACTTTATTAATTCCTTTTATCTCTAAAAAATAATAACAAATAAAAAGAAAGATTAGAAATGCCAAGCTTATCACATTTTTAATGGTATTTTGACATGAATTCTTTATAGATGTTTAAAGCTATTATTCTTGTGAGAACCTCCATACTCATGGTCAATAGGTAAAGGGATAAAAGGTCTCCTTACCTTAGCTCCTCTACTACATAACAAGATGTTGAAATAGAGAAGCTATTTTTTTTTTAATTATAGCTTAGCCTTGATATTTTTTTTTAAAAAAAAATGAATGTTGTATTAATTATAGGCAAAGCTATAGCAACATTACAATAAGTTCTAGGTTAATGGCCTTCATTCAATTTACAAAATAACTAAAGATTCTATGGGTTATGAAACATTAAAAAAGACAATTATAGAGTAAAGTATTGAGCTGAACTATAATTCATATCTACTCTTCATATCGGTTGAAAGAGTGTGCTGTGCATTTTTAACATAAATGGCAGCTCTAATCCAATTATCAATTATGTTTGCAAGTTGGTGTTTCCCTTCTTTCACATCTGTGGATCTTCTGCTATTTCTCTCCTTCTTGATGGTGTATATAGCGATAGCGAAAGCTAATTTATAAAGAGTTGCATTAGTCTTCCAGGATTTTGAGTTTCGAATAACCCAGATCAAAGGTTGTTCCCGATCATACCTGCTACTATTATCTAGTAACATATGCAAAATCCTACTATATATTGCCTTGGAGAATCTATAAATAAAGAAAAGATGATCTCTATCCTATACAAATGGCATCTCCATTTTACATAGTATACAAATGGCATCTCCATTTTCATACCATTAATTCTTAGTCTTGAGCTTGTTTTTAATCGCAAGCCAGGGATGAATGAGGCTTTAGGATTCGAAGTAGTGCTCCATAAAATATTACACCGAGTAACTCCAATAAAGTTGTAGGAGAACAATTGATGACAAGACTTGTTAGAGTATTCACCATTCAGATTGAGAGTCTAAGTAATATCATCTTTGATCCTCACATCATTCAATTGAGATAAGTGTTCCACTAGAGAGTAAAAGCCTTTGAAATTTCCCTTCCATTCACCATTGCAAATCAGTGATGATACTTTAAGATTCATTGGCATTCTATCAGAGTTTAGCCCTGATAGTTCCCTAAATTGATTGAAGGATTTAGTGAAGAACTTTCACCAATTCCTTTTTAGCTCCATAAAGTAATAACAAATCATCTATAAGAGCAAAGTTATATATGAAAAACTTATTGCACTTATAATGGTATTTGAATATGGGATCTTTAGAGATGTCTAGAGCTATTATTCTTATAAGAGCTACATATTCATGGTGAATAAGTAAGGAAACAAGAGGTTTCCTTACCTTAGCATCTTTTTAACATTGAATGATGGAGTTGGTTCTCTATTAAACATAAATGAGTATGAAGTGGATGTGAACATTGCCTGATCCAAATGATGAAGTTCCTATGAAATCACTAAACCTCCAATAAACTGAAAAGACTCCAATCTAAGGAATTAAAGACTTTGCTATAATCAACTTTCAAAACACAGCCTTACCTACTTCCTCTTGTGATAGTTCTCAAATAGCTCATATACTATTAGGATATTGTCTCCAATGCTTTAAAAGGACCTTAGTATAAGCAAATGATGCTCTTAAGAATTCCTTTAATCTCGAGGCCAGAAACTTAGAAATAAATTTATAATTCCCATTAGAACATAAAATAAACATGTAATCATTTAATCATGCAGATTTCATCTTTAAGATCAATCCTATAAAAGCTCTGTTAAGCTCTCTTATAGTGTCTTGATGTTCTAGAAAAGCCTGACGTTAAAACCATTAGGTCCTAACCCTTTATTTGGCCCATATTAAAGAAAGTCTCCTTGATTTCAATAGTAGAGAAGTCCTTGATAAGGAAGTCAACTTGTTCCCTTAAAATTGATTATGTTATGAGGCCTCTCAAATCTCCACTAGTTTGAATTATTTTGTCAGTTATGCTCAAAAAATTCTTAAAATAGTTATGCATAATGTCCTTCAGTTGTTATTAGTCCTTGATGATAATACCCTTATGCATTTTGTAAGGAAACAATTTTGCTACATTCTTTTTCACCGAAATGGTATTATAGTAAATCTTGTATTCTTATTTGTAGAAAAGCAGTAAAATTTTGTAATTGAAAAAGTAAGAAGATGAGTCCATAAACGTTAAATCCTTACTACATTTTTCTTGGGATTAAATGATTAATCACTAGGTACATATGCTAATTACTTCAAAAGAGTTAACAACTAATTGTCAAAATTTGAAGTTCTGGGTGTAAAATGCTTCTCATGTCAATTCAAATTGACAATATTATTGATTTTTTGTTACAAATTCTTAATAAGGGTTCATAAATCACTTGTAAAAGAAGGAACTGCATAACCTTAAACAAGCACTTAGATCTAAATTTAATTTCTTAGTTCTTTTATTTTAACTATAGAATTTGTTTAGACGGATAGTAATCCTTCTTTTTTTGTCTAAAATTTCCTAAAGACGCATTAGTCTTACTTTTCTATGTTTGATTATAATGATCATAGATAAAATCCTACCTATCTTGATTGGTTAACTTATATCTTTTTTTTTAAGAATTTGTACATCCATTAAATCAATATTATTGTCAAATATTTTTAAAATGAATTAACTTTAACTCATGGCAATTGACTCACATACTTTAAAACAACAATATTAACTTTTATTTAACTTTTATGTTTTATTGATTCAGGTTAGGATACTTCATTACTCATCATTCCATTATTGGTTATTATAATATTTGAGGTAGCAATGTATTTTTTAAAGTACAAAGAAACAACCTTTAGTCGTTAAATGAGACCACAAATGAATTCATATGGTTTTCTTTCCTACTTAACAATATTGATGTTTCTTTGTTTCAACCATTTACATTATACTATAGTAATAACATCTCATATTGATAACAAAAATTATAGTGTTTCATTCCATTTAAGCATATTAAATTGCATTATCAATATGCTAGAAATTTATAGGTGATTGTTCCAAAAGGACATAATATAAGATTTATTTGTAAAGACGAGCCAATAGTTCAATATGTTAATAGTTTAAGTTAAAAGATATTATTTTTACTCTTATATAGATTCAGTAGTTTGACATATTGACTAAGCCTATTATTAAAAAGGATTTCCTTGAAGCACCAAACTTATCCCACAAAATGCGCAACCCCTTTGCACGATAATCTTACTTAGCTTCGTTAAAGCAAGATTCACTCTTGTCCCGTGATTGTTGACCAACCTACTTGTTCTGGAACACCTCATAACCCTTGCAGTGTTTCACTCTTACACCTATGCAAGAAAATTATGAAAGAACTAAATATTCATGTCAATAAAAGAATACGAAAAACACCAAATTTTATTCCTTCCCTCAAAGTATAAAATGGAATGTTATCTCACATCTCTAAGTGTCTCCACACTCTCTCTCCCTTAAAGTAAGGCTCAAATAAATTTTTTATAGATACCTTTAGATGACCAAGTTAAAATTCTAATAGAGCTTTACTAGTTAAGATCACAATCTTATCCTTATCTTATCCTTATCATATTATATCACATTAACCAATAGAATGACATCCTCATCCAATTAGGACTCTATCTAATAGGATTAAGCTACGTCATAATAACAAGATCAAAGATTACATCTATCTAGGAATGATCTATCCATATCTACGAAGATCTCTTTTATTTTCAGATGATCCTTCCACATAATCTTTATCTCTTAGAACTGATGCTCATCCACTTTGGTCTTATCCACCACATCATCTAAAATCTCCTCATCTCTATTCGTTGATAATGAGCCATCCAAGCCAATAGCAAACTGGTTCGTTCAATGCTTTTCCATGTCAACTCCATTAGTCATGGTCCATCCGTTTGAGCACACACTAAGTCCTTAGGCATCAAAAACCTAACCTTAGCCAAGTCAACTAGTACAAAGTCTGAAACTGTCTCAAAACTCGCATCATGCTTGAAAATACATAACTAGTGAGTTATTGTGTAATTTTGATGGTTTATTCAGTGACGATTATAAATCCCTTTATTACGTAAAATTAAATAAAGTTTACATAACAACTTTGGGTCCTATTATTTAGAAGAAAAGAAAGATGAACAAAGGTTCTTGCCTCACTTGCACGCTAATATTGTAGCTATATAATGCACTAAATGAACGACTTCTTTCCTAGATAGAGCAACAACGTAATTTTAAGGTTGATACTAGTGTGAAATCCCCAAAAATAAGGTTCTTATTCTGGAAATTAGTAGTTGTTACAATGTATTATCTAGAAGATGTCTTTGTATTGTATAAACTAATTTATAAATTCCACTCAAGGTTTTGAGAAAGAGTTGTTTTTCCTTTGTTTCTTTTGCGGAGACGGTCTTATTAATTTAAATGTCTATGATCTTCAAATTTAAACTATTCATAACCATAAATTAAGTTTTTGATAACAAGTTTTTGGGCCATTGTAGTTCTAGTATAGTTTATAATAAGTATTATTCATGCAAATTTTGTCTTCACTGCTGGTATTCAATTTTTTTATTACACAGTCCTTTTTTCTGTGTCTATAGCTCAAGTGATTGATATAATTATCTTTTATTATTGATAAATTTACTGACATTAAAATTAATTTCAAACTATTAATCATTGAAAGAGTAATTCTTAAATTACTTAGAAAATTGTTCTAAATATAGACAGCCATGTCCGATCAAATTTATTATCCTATAATTTTTTCTTTCGATAACCATACCATTTGTGAAGTTGGATCACTTTTATTTCCAAATAGGCTACAGAGAAACGCTACACCACGGTAGACAATTTCCACTTGGCATTCACTTTATTTCATCTTCTGGTTTGGGTGATCCATGTAGCTTCCCAGTTCCCATCTCAATTCTGCAAGATTTGATATATTCCAATTAAGAAATAAAAATTCTGAAGACAAAAGATGGAAGTCTTGCATTTTTAGGAGAGAAGAGTCACAAGACTTGCCTTCTTCCTTGCGCATTTATTGTCATCATTGTCACTCTCACTGCTGCTACTGCTGTCACTGTGACCAGAAATGCCGTCCTTGATCTTCTCAAACAGACCCTTTTTCTTTTTGTTCTTTCCGTTGCGAGCCCTACCGCTAGTGAAATTCTGGGCATTGTTAGCGTGGTCGAGAGAGTGACCAGTCTTGGTTTGGGTATGGGTCCGAGCAGCTGTGTGTCCATGGCGGCTATCTTCTTTCTTGAAAGCCCAGCTAGCCATTTCTGACACCTTCTGTCCTAAGGATGGCTTTTGATCATGACCTTGGTTGCAGCACCGAGCTGAGGCCATTGTAGTTCAGAAAGCAAAGGGTTTTGCTAGACTCAACCTCTTAGGCTCTGTGTGTTCGCTTTGTTGCGGCAGTAAGGTAATGTTGAGGAACTTATACACAGGTGATACTGAAGTGGGATTCCTTCGCTTTAATGCTTTGAATCTACTTTATGGAGTATGGGTGTGGAAACAGAACTTATTCTACTATATGCAACTTTTCTCTGTGTCGAATAAATTCCTCCTCTTTTGTTTTTTCTCCATTTTATGATTAATTTGACGTGGCCATGCTTACTATTCTTTAAAGAAATTGGAATCCAATTTCGTCAGAAAACAAATGAAATCAAAGTACATGAATGTCCTTTTACGGGATATATTGATAACGCGAGTGGATTTGGACTAGCCCACAATGTCCTTTTAAGTTTACAAAGTCCTTTCCATTTGGGAACATGTCAACTCACACCTCCCTCGACTAGGGTCCGGTCCTATGCCCTCACAGCCTCACCCAACAACCAACGGATAGTATTGATAATAAATTCGGTAGATATGCTTTTCATAAGTATAGGCCGAAGAAGCACGGACATGGAAGCTGACGCGGACGCTCGGGACACGACATACATACATATATATATATATATATACATATATATATATATATATATATATACAGTGTCAGTCCGTGTCTATTATATATTAAAATTTTGAATTAAGAAAAAAATTCAAAATTCGTAATACTTTATAAATTGATTGCTGTGTTTCAAAACTTCCAACGTCTTGATAGTTTATACATATTTGGTGCTTTATAAGCCCTTCTCAAAAAACAAGAAACGTATATTCCATTAAACAATTTGTCTACAATTTCCTATCTAAAAATATAATTAATCATTCACATGGATATTTACTACTAAAAAATTTAACTAAATTATTTACTCTCTAATCACTTTATTCTTAATATTGGCATTGCTTTTGTTAGCAAAGATCACACTCTCTAACTCCGGTTCATCAAGTGAAATTTTGGCAACTTCAAGAATTCCATGATCATCATCAATTGGTAAAAACTCATCTCCTGCAATATCTCACATTATTGTTTCTCCTTATTTGTATTGTAAAGATTTTCTTGAAAGGAGTCGCAAATTAGTATAAATGTAATAAAAATTATTTTTTGATTTAACAGATACGAACACGTGTCCACCACGCGTCAAGTGGGTTTGACAGAGACACGTGTTTGACACGCAAACATAGCTCTATTTTATTGTGTCCGTGCTACATAGGACTATAGGCAGCTTATAAGTTAAAACTTTGCTTTTAGAATGATCTGCACAAGCTTAGATCAAAACCAAATTAGATTACTAATTACCACGTACGTAACATATGTCTTCAATCGGAAGAAAGCTTTAAGCTCAAATTATTTCTAAGATAACCACGATTGATATACTTACTTACTGCTGTAAGAAATGACACTAGTTGAAAATATAGGAGCAGCAACGCGCAAATAGGTTTGAATATTCTGGGTTCACTGTTTCAGTAATGCTTGACCTTTGACCCTCTAGAGTCTTATGTTTCAATCATTTTCGTGTCATAAAGAGCAAATCAAAGGACAGATATGAGACCCTTTTCCTCTTTCAAGTGTTTGAAGGTAGAATTGGTCAGCATTTGGACCCTCCACACTCACTGTAAGTATCTATTTCTCACATGACCAAAGACCGGTCTAAGCTGAAATACTCGGTTTCCAAGTCAAACTTCGAATTTTCTACCTTCCTATGCATATATATCTTCCCTCCTCTTCACTTTCTTCTCAACCTTAATGCTTAACTGAACTGCACTTCACTTTTCACTTCTTCGAGTTCAAAGCTTCATCTATCTTCACTTCCTCAATTCAACCGAGACATAAACTTCTGCTAGTCTATCTCACTTCAATTCTGGCTACTTCCATGCTACTAGCCTCTAATTCTTTGCAACCTTTTTGGGTCTTGATATTGTTTCAGAGTGGGAAAGTTTTGCTTGCAAGTGAGAAACATTTAGAAAGTCCAGAATTACGGTGAAGATGTTCATTAGGTACATGAAATAGCATTCTGGAGGAGGCTGCTCTATTTTTGCTTAGAAGACTATTGAAAAGGTTATGCAAAATGGAGAGTGGTTGGAGCTGGGAACAGAAGATATTAATTGGTGAACTAATGCAAGGAATGGAACTAGCAAAGCAGTTGAGGGTACACTTGAACGCAACATCATCATCAACAGGTGAGACTAGAGACTTTTTGGTGCAGAGGATATTGTCTTCTTATGAGAAAGCTCTCCTGATTCTCAACTGGAGTGGATCCGTGGGACAGACCCAACCTATAGGAGTAACAGCAACATTCCCGGAATCTCCTTTATCCATTAATGGAAGTCCTAGAAGTGAAGATTATGATGGGGGGCTTAAAGATAATCATTGTCTCAATGAAGCCCCGAAGAAGAGGTGAGTTTACGTCGAAGCCTTTGTATATTGCAACAAATCTCTAGTTTACTGTTAAAGAATGGTATTTAACACTTCTGTAATTTTGCGACACAGAAAGATGATGCCCAGATGGACTGATCAAGTTAGAGTGAGCTCTGAGAATGGATTAGAGGGACCCCATGACGATGGTTATAGCTGGAGAAAATATGGGCAAAAAGATATTCTTGGAGCAAAGTATCCTAGGTGAGGTGATTAGTTTACGAATCTTTGCCATATATAATTATATACATACAGACTGTTTATTGTAAGTCCGCGAGGATAGACTTTGATTTAAGGGTCTATGCACATATGTAATGAAACTTAAGTTAAAACTCATAAGAGGTTGTTGTATTTGCAGAAGCTATTACAGATGCACCTACAGAAATACCCAAAACTGCTGGGCTACAAAGCAAGTGCAGAGATCAGACGAAGACCCAACTCTATTTGAGGTTACATACAGAGGAACACACAACTGTGGCAGTGAGCAGCAAACTATCCCACGATCAGCATCTCCAGAAAAGGACAATAACAACCAAAATCATATACAACAGCAATCAGGCCTAAGGGTTAACAGACAGGATTTAGACAAGAAGGAACTGGCATCTCCATTCACCTTTGCTTCTGCATATGAAAGCATCAAGAGTGGAGGAAGTTATTCACCATCATTTATATCTCCAGCCACATCTGAACCAAACTTCTACTCGTTTCCACCATTTGGACTGAAACCCTTGGAATCTGATTATAGTGACATAATTTCAGCCAACACTTCAGCCACCAATTCCCCAATTGTGGACCTGGATTTCCCTTTTGAGCATGTGGATTTGGACCCCAACTTTCCATCGTTTTTCTCTTAAGCTCATTTAGAGAGTCAATAAACAATGGGAAAGCGTAGTATTTAGTTTGCAGTTCAGTTGTCCGACTTTGTATCATAAACAAAGGAAAAGCATGCAAGATACCAACAATTGTGGAAGTTCTAATCTAAATGTCATTGTCAATTTCTGCCATCTCACAGCAACCATGCCCTAATTTGACAAACTATGTAGCAGCTGATTGATATCACAAAACAGCCCATGACTTTCCTATTTTTCTAGGCTGAAAAATAGAAACGTTACTTCGGAGATACAAAAGTCTGAAATCATGAGGGTGCAGCAAACTCAAATCTATGTATCCCTAAAAACTTGCATAAATTCCATTTGCAGGCCAACTATTGACTGAGAGTAGCACAAGTAAGCAGTCTTTAAACAGAAAAGATATAAATATAGATGCCAAAGCAGTTGCCTCAGAATCAAGGACCATAGAATTTTTAAGAGATACAGGAAAAATTGCTACCAACAACCAAAGACAGAGCCCTTCACATGAATACTATATCTTGTACAAGAGAAATATAGGTAGTGGTCTACAAAGTTCCTGATTGTAATTGATGACCCCAGAAGCAGAAAGCAAGCAAGGGAGCGATACAACCCTAGATGGCTGTCTGGATTCTGAAATGAGAAAGTGTAATTAGACAAGAAGACCTGGTTGAAAGGGGATAAGAAGACAAAATCTACAAACGCGTGTACTCACCTAGAGAAAATATTACTTTTCCTCTTTGATCCCTTGAACAGAACTTGAAGTGTTTTTCTCGGCATCAGTCTTAGTCCTAAGACCCTGTCTCAGCCCCAATACAACGAACAAGTTGGTTAAGGTGAGAAGGGACTCAGCTCCACCATGTAACCAATCCACATTGGACAAGGAAGTACCATAGTGCACCTTTGCTGTCTCAACGAAATAAGTAAATCGGATTCCCACGAAATGTTAAAATATGCACATCTAACCACCGAAGATTAAAAGTAGACAACAAATAACAGAAGAAGTTACCATAAATTCCGGCTGGGACTGTTCAGAAGACGTGAAATCGTCAAGTGGACCAAACAAATTAAGAAAAAAAAAAAGCATTAGTTAAAGCAAAGACATTATGAAAATAGAAGACTCAAAATTACAACTGTTTCCTTGGATTTAAATTGTCAGCAAAATCCCAGAGAAGAGAAGGAAAATCTAATCCTTAAATTTGCAAACTTGGTTCAGTTACATAACCTCTTGTCTAAATCAGACAGAGGAGTAAACAAGCGTTAATTGCACGAAAACCACCAAAATCGCCTGACTAATAACTAAAGATAAATCCATCTAATAATAGTTACAGGTTTATACATTAGCCAAAGAAACTAACTTACTGGTGGCACCAACGAAGGCGAGCAAGAAGTAGAATCCAAAGAGAGTAAGCTTAGGAGCAGACTTGGATTTGGTGATAAAGTACAAGAATCCAAGGTAAGGGAACAAAGAGAAAGCAAAAAGCTGTGAGGCAATGCTCTCTGAATCAATGTTTGGTGCCCATGGATCAACAGGAAGCAGCCACCCACCACATACAACCTTTCCCCTTCTACGGATAACACCAACTCTTATTCGTTTGCAACAGTTGAATTCTTTATCCACTTTATATGGGTGTCTCTGGGCATTCAACGTGGAAGAAGAAGAGCTGGGGAAAGAAAGTGATATAAGCGAAGGACGTGATATATATTGGTAATTTTGCAAGCAAATTATCATCATGCCTGGTAGGATGTTTCTTTGTTTCCTTCAGCCGTAGGACATTTGCTTTCTGTGTTGTATTCTGGATTAGAAAGTGGAAGACACACGTACGTCTTACATGATTGTGAGTTCATAGCCAAAATAAAATGGATTGGTTTTTTTGGGCCTAGGGGATACTTTCAATTTATTATATAAGGCCTCTGGTTTAGACTAGAGTTCGACAATTAAAATAAGAATGCTTTTTAAAAAAAAATATTTTGTAACATAATTTTGACAAAAATATGTTTTGAACATTAATGTTTACTTCAGAAGAACCTCCTGTTTACCACAATACCATTCCCAAATGTTAATTAAGTGTGTTTCTAGGATAAGGTCTTGATTGTTGGAAAACAAAGAGATAAAGAATAGAAAATTATCAATCAAAGCTATGTCGAGGATGAACCGCTACATTGGGAGCGAATTATGGCACGATCGCCGTTTGCTCCCTAAGGTTAACATAGCTAGCCTCCAACATGTGCAATCGTGGCGGAAGCTTGGAGCAGTAAATTATAATTATCCAGAATATATGTAAAATAAAGAAGAGAAGAGAGTTTTTTTTTTTCCATGTTCATCTTTTTGAATCCCTATAAATAACGCCCCAAAACCTTAATTTTTTTGGAGTCCAAATCGTAACTAAATTTTGATTTGTTAGTGGGTTGTTCTCAAAATGTGGGGGAGGATTTTAAGGAAAAAAAAAACCAAGTCAGAAGGTTGTTTTAGAAAAGGATAGAAGGGATTAGAAGTCAAAAAATTGTTTTAGTTAAATATAAAAGGGACTAGAAATAAGCAGTCATTTTCTCAACAATCCGCCACAAATAGGTCGCTGGCAGAAAAACATACATATTCTAGGCAAAGAAAGGGTCAAATACTTAAGCATCAATATCTTTTGTTTGAATTGATACATAGTGAAGTGGGGCAATAATTTAATTAGTGAAGTGAATTGCTCTTGAATTTCAAGAACTCAAGTTGAGACCCTCACAACACATATTACACCTTTAATATTTACAGCTCCAAAATACTACAAATACTTTAGATGGCTATGCACATACTTTGGGTTCTCATGAGTGCTCTAGAAAGATTACCCATGTCTTTCATAGAAGGCGGCCACACCTTCACACCCAAATAGGTGGCTTCATTAAGTCTAATCATTTTAGACCACCCAACCTAAAGGCTATGAAACCATTAAAGACCTTACGATCTAACCTCTGCCAAGTAGTATTCATCAAGTCCATTCAAAATAGAACCATCATATTAGCTATGAATCCACAACAAATATATACGTAATGATAATCCATTAAGTCCATTCAAAATAGAACCACCCAACACTGGGCTATGGAACCACCAAATTTGGAATAATAAAAATTATTCATCAAATCTTATACTTTGATCTACGAGTTTAAGCCTCATTCCTTTAGATAATTCAAGAACAACTATCCTTATTAACCTTTTTGTAAGAAGATCTGCAAAATTCTTTTTAAATCTGACATACTCTAAAGAAATTACTCTATTCTTCTAGAATTGTTTAACAACACTATGTCTATTACAAATGTGTCTCTTTTTGTCATTATAAATATAGTTTTTGGCTACCCCAATGGCTGCTTGTGAGTCACATTGTAGGGAAATAAGTATTGAGGATCTCCCCAATAATGGCACATCTGTCAACAAATTCTTCAACCATTCAGCTCCTTGACCTGCCAACTCAAGAGCAATGGACTCACATTCTATGGTGAAGCGAGCTATACATGTTTGTTTTGATGATCTCCATGATATAACACCTCTACCTAAAGTAAAAACATAGCCACTTGTAGAACTAACTTCATTATTATCAATTGCCCAATTAGCATAATAAAAATCTTCTAATATTGCAGGAAATTTTCTAAAATGTAAACACCAATTCACAGTACCTTTGAGATATTTAAGTAATCTATGAAGTGCATTCTAATTCTCATTACTTGGATTATGAGTATAACGACTCAATCTACTAACTGTATAGGCTATGTCAGGCCTAGTATAATTCATGAGGAACATAACACTTCCTATGATTTTAGCATACTCAGCTTGTGAAACACTAAGGCCATTATTCTTTTTAAGAGATATACTTGGATCATATGGTGTTCTATTAGGCACAAGATCAAAAAACTTGAATTTCTTTAATATTTTCTCAATACAATGAGGTTGACACAAGGAAAAGCCATTTTCAATTTTTCTTATTTTGATACCAAGAATCACATCAACTTCTCTTAAATCTGTCATATCAAATTAATAAGATAAAAACATCTTAGTTTCATTAACTACATTCACATTAGTACCAACAATTAGCTTATCATCAACATAAAGACATATAAATACACAATTTGATTCAAATAATTTTGAATAAACATAAGAATCAGACCATTCACAATATAACCATTGCTTGTTAAATTTTTATCAAACTTTTCGTACCATTGTTTAAGAGCTTATTTTAGATTATAAAGAGACTTTTTGAACTTACATACCTTGTTCTCTTGTCCATAAGATACAAAACCCTCAAGTTATTCTATGTATATTTCTTCTTCTAAATTTCTATTAAGGAATGTCATTTTTACGTCCATCTAGTGTGCTATAATATCATAGATAGCAGAAAGCACAACTAGAGTTCTAATGTTAACAATTTAATCATAGGAGAGTAAGTATCAAAATAGTTAATGTCTTTCATTTGGTTGTAACCTATAATCACTAATCTAACCTTAAATTTTTCTATAGATCCATTAGGTCTCATTTTCCTTTTAAAAATCCATTTACATTTAATAGGTTTACATCCTTTGGGTAAATCAACTAACTCCTAAGTATGGTTTGTTATTAAAGAGTCAAGTTCACTTTTAATGGCTTCTTTTCGAAAACGAGCATATATGGATGTGACAACGTCTTGATATGTTTTAGGATCTTCCTTATTAAAAAGGCTGAAAAAAAATATCTTCATTGAATCTATTATAATCATAAATTTCAATTAAGAAAGAAGTAACAAAATCTAGTCCAAAAGTATTTTCTATGTTTCGCCTCTTACTCCTTCTAGGTTCATTTTCATGCTCATTAAGAGTAGAAAGTAAAGAGATGGGCACATCAATCTTATTAGTAGGACCAACAAAAATGATATGATTTATTCTCTTTAAAGGAAAGATATGTTCAAAAAGTTCTGCATCTCTAAATTCGCAAATAGATTTGTCACCTAAAGACATAATCTATATTCTACACTAGCTTGAGCATAGCCAATAAAAACTCAATCAAATGTCTTAGTTCTAATGTTAGTTTTTCTGAATTTTGTGACCAACTTTAGCTAAACACCCCTACACTTTCAAATATTTAAGATTAGGAGCAAAAATTTTCCACAATTCATAAGGAGTTTTATTTAACTTTTTGTGAGGAACCTTGTTAAGTATCAACTTGCAGATAAAATAGCTTCCTCCTACATATTATCAGTCAAACCAGAACTTAGCAAGATGGGCATTCATTATTTCTTTTAAAGTCCTATTTTTTCTTTCAGTTACGTCGTTCTGTTGTGAAGTATAAGGGGCACTAGTTTCATGTATTATGCCATTTAATTCACCCCTATTACTCTAAGCCTTTTTTTTTTCTTATCTAGCTAATTTTCCACTTCATTTTTATATTTCAAGAACATTTCTACAACCTCATCTTTTGATTTCAACAAGTACACCTTAGTATACCTAGAAAAGCCATCAACAAAGATAATATAATTCTTTTTACCACCATTACTAATTGTGTTCTTTAAGTTAGCCAGATTTGAATTTATTAATTCTAGCAACTCAATACTTCCTGTTGTAACTTTTTTAAATGGTTTTTATTATTATATTTTGCTTCTACATAAACAAAACATTTAGAACAATTTTCATCATCTGTAACATTGATTAGATGCATGTTTTTTAGTCTTTTAATTGAAGCAATATGGACATGTCCTAACCTACCATACCATAAATTAATAGATTAAGAAATATAAGCAAAAGCAGTAGAAGAAATTTTATTAAGAGTAGTAAAAAAAAGTGTTCAAAATAAACAATCCATCAGATAAGTACCCCTTCCCCATAAATTCCCCATTTTTGGTGATTATTAATTACCTTGTCAGCCTCAATAACAATTTTCACTCCAACCTTATTCAACAAACTACCAGACTCTAAATTCCTATGTAGTGAAGGCACATTCAAAACATCATTCAAAGCGAAAATTTTCCTAGAAGTGAGTTTAAGGAAAATCTTCCCTTTTTCAAGCACTCTAGCAATCGTGGTGTTTCCCATGTAGACATGTTCGCCATTTGTAGCATCTTTAAGATTGTGGAACAACTCCTTATTGGCCCATAAGTTTTTTGAAACTCTTGTGTTAAGCACTCAATCCATTTTGTTTTTGATTAGGTTTATATACTGTATTTTGTTGATTTTTTCTATGATAGCATTGATATGTCTTATGGCCTGGTTTGTTGTAGACATAGAAGGCTATCTTTTTCTTATGGATTTTTCCATTGCCCTTCTTGATTTGGCTTGATTTTTCCTATTGCCTATCCTTTTAAAATTTCTTTCCCTTTCCTTTGAACCTATCCTTAAAACCACTAACAGATTCTATAAGGTTAGCTTTAACATAAAAAGAAGAGACAAAGTTTTGCTTATTTTTTAGTCAGTTGGCCTCCTTGATTCTCAGGTGATTGATTGGTTCCTGTAAAGTTAGATCTTTCTTCTTGTATTTCAATTGATTCCTATAGTCACTCCAGGAGGGTGGAAATTTCTCCAGCAACACATTTACCTGCATCATCTGACACATTTTCTTCCCTTTACACAGTACATTAGTTACCAAATTCTTGTACTCGTGAATTTGGTCTATACGGGTTTGTCATTAACCATTCGACATAGCAACCATTTTCCTACCACATATTTTTCTTTCCAGCATCATCTCCCCCATAACTTTAGGTGTTCCAAATCAACTTAGCATATTTATGGTTCACAAACAAATCAAACAATGAGTTCGTCATGTGATTCAACAAGTGACCTCTCACAGTTTTTGTCTTTATCAAACTTCTTCTTAAATTCATCATCTGACTTTTTGGGTTTTTTAGTAATAGGTGTGGAAATCGAAGTAACGCCTTTTTCAATAATGGGTGTGGTGAGAGGAGTAGTATGAGGCTAAGCAAAAGGGGTAGTAAGAGAAATAACAGAAAGGTGAGAGGCTTCAGGTTCATAAGATGGAACATCCATGAACAATACAAAATCAACTTTGAGTTGTTCAAAGAGATTCAGAAGTTTTTGTGACCACCGCCTATAATTGATTCCATCAAGGGTTTCAAATTGGGAGAGATCAGGAAGAGCTTTGTTCAGAGAAATAGCCATAGGTCTGTTGAAAAATAAAGAGATAAAGAACATAAAATTATCAATCGAAGTTGTGCTGTAAATGAGCCACTACTTTGAAAGTGAATTTCGGCATGATTCAGGTGCAATCGACAACAACATTTGAAATTAACACAATCAGCCTTCAACACGTGCACTCGTGGTAGAAGTTTAGAGCAGTAAACTATACTTACCCAGAATAGATGTAAAGTAAAGAAGAAGAGAAATAGTTTTTTTTTGTGTGTCCTTGTTCATCTTTTTAAATCCCCATAAATAGCCCCCTAAACCTTATTTTTTGGAGTCAAAATCGTAGCTAAAATTTGATTTGTTGGTGGGCTATTCTCAAAACCTGGGGGAGGATTTTAAGGGAAGAAAGACCAAGTCAAAAGGTTCTTTTAGATAAGAATAGAAGAAACTAGAAGCTAAAAGGTTGTTTTAGATAAATATAAAAGGGGCAAGAATTAGCAGTCATTTTCCCAACATTGATTTCATTAGTCACTTCATCTAATCCATTAACCCTTAGTAAGTTTTGAACCTCTTTCAATATCTATATATTTGCCTCCTTTTTTGTTCCAATTGTAAATATTTTTATGGCTTTTTTTATTTGAATTCGAAGCTTCAATTTGTTCATGACTTTCTGGATTCGACAAAGTGGTTTGGAAAATTTCTTCCTTGCATTATTGCCTCGTCATATATGTATTTTTTTTTAACTTACTCAAGATGGTTTCGTCAACAAAAAAAAAAACTTACTCCAGATGGTGTAATGATTCCAGGAAGTATCAGTCCAACTTTCAAGCCTCCATTTCTATGTAAATAACTGTTTACACACGACTAAAACCTGAAATTGTCTTAAAGCCAAAAACTTTATAATGCAAAAAACACAACTTAATGCTAAAACTTATATGTAAATAACTATTTCCAAGATCTATGCTTTACTAAATTCATGGAGAAAACAAGGATTGGTGGTTGACTAATACAAATGGGAACTATATTAAATGAAAATTTTAAGAGAAGCCAAATGGATCTCAAATGACACAAAGAGATACATCAATCCTCTAAGCACAGATGGAAAAGAATTTACCTTCGACGATTGCCAAAGCCCTGATCGCTTACTTGTTAGATAACGAAAGTGGGAAAGTTAAAATCTCATTTTATGAAAACGTTGTAGGTTGCGAAAAACATGAATAAGAGAGAAGGTGGGTTCTAAAGGATGAGTTATTCAAACAATAATAGAAAAAAAGAAATACGATAAAAATGGAGCCACCAAACCAAATTGCAAAGAAGGGTCTCTAAGCGACTACGAAGGGAGGGAGTGAATTTGGATGATTTGTTTTCCAGGAAGTCTTGCTTTTTTACTACTAGTTCCGTTTGAAGGCTTGGTACCAGGAGATTACTAAACATCATTGAGGGGTGGGGTCGAAGGCATAGACGTAGTTGAAGCTGTCGATGCGACTAGGAATGTGCAAAAAAAGGTGATGGTAAAGGAGGTATTAACAAATAGTGGTCAAAATTTTGTTGATTTTGAAATTAGGGTTAAGGATTGTTTAGGTCACAACTAACAAATGTTAGTTAAAATTCAAATAAAAAGTTAGTTAGTTATAATATTTATTAATTCAAAGAATAATTAAAAATATTTTACTAATTAAAATAATAATTAGTAAAATATTTTACTATTTTAAAAGTAAAAAAATTTCAAATAACATACATGGTCAATTCTCTACTAAAAATTTCTCACGTAAAGTTAAATTTAAACACTTATAAAATATTAAGGTTTAATTTGAGCTAAGTGAAATGTTAAAGTTTAAATTGTATTCAAGGTTATATTTTCCATTTTTGCCAATATAATTTTATAAACTCATCTTTATTATATTGTAATTTAAACTAAAATTTAATTACTAATTAATTATATATGTTTTCATAAAATTGACCAATTTAATAAATAATGAAATCTTTAAAAGTCAACAACTGCAGATACTTATATAATTAAATACTGAGTATAAAAGAGTAGTCAAACAAATACAAGACCTTCAAGTAATTAATTAGTTTGAAAAGGCATCCCTTCATATTTAATAATAACAACATTTTGTTTCTTGTCTAAGGGCAAGTCTCTTGAGTCATTTTTCTCTTTTTTTGGTTACCATTCCACTCTAAAAAATTAATTATTATCTTGAAAATTTAAGTGAATATAAATATCTAAAAGACTTGCAATTTTTTTGCTCCTTTAATCTTAGATTGCTCCACTTAAATTTTCATGTTCTTTATTTATTTTCTAACCAAGTCTAATTAAGATAAAATAAATATTACATGGACAAATGATTTCGTAATAAATTAATCATTTGATGAGAAGTATCTTTTAAATAAATTTAATTACAAAAAATTTATAAATAAGTCTACATCAAATTTATAAGATGATTAATTAAAATATAGGACTATGGGTTTGACCTATATTTAGGCACCTACCTTCCAATCTATTTAATATAATTAACTCAATTTTTTATTAAATTAATGACCAAAAAAGGTTATTTCTAGCATCTTAAACAATTAAACTTTTATTTTAAAATTAGAGTAAATTAAATGATTTAGTTGGACCAAATTAACTTATCCTTATATCCAAATTGGAATGTTTAGTTTATAATTTATTTAATCCAACATCCATATTATTCCACTTTGAAACTCGAACCATCTTTTTTTATTTTTACCGTCATCAACACCATCACCGACAAAGAAGGCAGCCCCAAATGACCACTGAGACATTCTTGGCGTCTTCACCAAAGAGAGAGAAGCAAGACAATGTCATCTTATTGTCTTAGCGATAGGATTTCAATTGTAGTAGTTTGTATTAGTGACAAAAAATATTTTCTAACGATAGTTTGATATAGTTGTATATTTTGTCATCTTTAAGGAAACATGCTGTTAGCTAAAATTTTGTTTTTGTTTCTGGTAATTCAAAATTTATTGACACGATAATCTGAAAAAACAAAAGTTCATGAAGTAATCAATTTATGTTCCCTTAAATTAAAAATTATAAGCAAAACACTACAATTTATTTTAAAATCATTCACATAAAAAAAAAGGTGGCTTATGCAACATATTTTTTTTTGTGAAGTTAGTTTGTTGTTTCAAAGTCTATCTTACTTAGATAAACTCATGTTTTGTTTATTCTGGAAAATGTAAAGTGTTTATCATCTTAACGTTAGTATCCAGATTTGGTTAAAGTATAGATATCTTATGTTTACTTTAATGCTACAGTCAACTTATTCTTGTGCAATTGCAAAATTACGGAGAGTCACTGTCAGTCGATACTTATGAGGCAGAATAAACTCGTAAAGACAGTGCTGAAGCTCACGTCGCATTGTTCATATTTTTTTTACATAGTTTATTAACTTTCTTAAGAGTTTAGATGGACGTACCTCACTCCTGTAGATTTTCTGTCTCCTTTATTTCAAATTCATTCCTACACTTGCTAAGTGACTAATCCTCTAATTTAGATCGTCTAATATCTATTACTGCAACCCTTGCCATTTTTTAATTCCAATTTTCATCTCTACACAAGAAAAGGAGGCTTTCTTTTTAAACGTCGCAGAAGCCACTTAACAGTCGTAGAAAACTATCTACAATGTTTATGAAAACGTTACAAAAAATATCGTGGAAGGTAAGGTAGGCATTAGTAGTCTACGACGTCTGTTGGCAAACGTCGTGAAAGGCCCAGATATTCTTCGACGTTTTTGAAGACGTCAGGAAAGGTGTACATATTTTGCGATTTCTGAAGTAAACGTCACAGATTGATCAGGTTTAACAACGTACCAAGGACGTCGCAGAAAATAATCATTCTACGACGTGTATGAAGACGTCCGTAAATGTATGGATATTTGAAGACGTTAGACGAGGAAGGTTTTGTTATGGCGACGTTTGCAGGACGTCGCAGAAAAGAACCTTTCTTCAACGTCTTGTTGTGTAGACGTCGTATATTGTGAAATAATTAATTATTGTTATTTAACCGAAAATAAATTGATTTAAAATAAAATTGCAAAATTTATGAATTTGTTTTCATTTATTTGAATATTCTAAAATTTATAATTAATCAATTTTAGTTAATAATTTTGAAATTTTCAATTTCCCAAAAAATTTAATTTAATAAATATGAATTATAATTATTTTTTAATTTACATTTGTTTTATAATTTTTTGCAAATGTAATATTTAACAAAATTGTAAATTATTATTGATTTAAT
>JAOTAX010000197.1:27785477-27797894 GCA_025629825.1 Erythroxylum guanchezii
TTTCATCTGACTTGCTTCTATCATTATTATTTGTTCTCCATCAAAATTATTTACGTAAAGTCATTTTGACTTAACAGGTTTGTATATAAATCTTCTGTTGTTCTTCTTGGAGCTTAATTCCCATAAATGTATTTTGGTTGATGCTTGACACTAAAACCGTGGTTGAAGTTAAAGTGCTTGAAAAGATTTTGGTATTGCTTGGATGAAGAGAGGAAGGTTAGCCAAGCTATGCGACCCTTCTTCAGCCGCTAACTATCCAAAGTTTCGAGTCCAAGAATGGCCCTACGCAATATTGACACACACAACTTAGATAAATGGTGAGCAGAACTTTGCACTGCATCAGGTATAAGCAGAACTTTGCACTGTATCAGGTATAAACAGAGCTTTGCAACATATAAGGTTTATTCGTCCTATAATTTTCTTAAAACTTTGTTTTCTAGATTTGCATATTCTAATAAAGATATGTAATATTTTTTAAAAGCTTTTTTTAATTCAAAAATTATTTTTAAATTTTTATTTATTTTTCATTTTTTCACTCTTTGACCTGCATCATTCTTTTCTTGTCACATTTGCATGTGGGTTTACCGGAAACAACCTCTCTTCTATGTGGGGTTAAGGCTGCGTACTATCAGACCTCCCCAGATCCTACTTCACTGTGAGACTTCAAACTGGGTGTGATGATCATGAATATCAATATTAATTTAATACAACATAGGCATTCATCGGAAATGAGATTAATTGCATGAAAAATACAAGTAAAATTATGTTTTTAATATCAATATTAATTTAATACAACATAGGCATTCATCGGAAATGAGACTGATTACATGCCAACTAATGTTTTTGTTGGTGTTGTCCGGGTAGAGCTCTGAACCGCTTTCCCCATTCCACACTCTCGTCGATGATCTTGCTCATGCCATATCTATACTTGAACCCCATCTCCACTAACTTCCCATTATCACATATCAGTCCTTTCTGATCTGCTTCTCCAATAAATCTGCAGGTATAAATTTCAAGATCTTCTGTTCGTGTAATTATAAAAAGATAGGCATCAAATATAAACTTCTCGTGGGAAATTGGATATATAATTGAACAAGATTTAAAAAAAAGGAATTGTATATATTACTCTATAATTGATGGATTACGACCAATATTAAAAAGAAAAAAGAAAAAAGCAACACATCACATTCATTCATTTCAGCAACAGTACGCATGTTGTCATCTATGAGGTTTATCAAAAATGATTTCTATATATGTGAAGAAGGCAACTATATATGGCTATCTGACCCATCATAGTTAATGTTTGTGTGTCAACATTTTCATATATAAAACAAACAATTAGGCAGCCAACTCAAATGTTGACAAAATTATAAATTTTAAAAAATTGAAGCAAAAGATTATATCTAATCATCATATCAAGAATGATATCTCAAAATTGTTTTCATGTTTCCTCGTTGTTTGCATTTCTATGCAAGTATTAAAAGTTTACAGTAGTTCTAACTTAGATCACACGAGTAATTTATTTTCAAAGCTCGAAGCTGCAGATTCAAATCTTCATCACTGTCTTCGCAAGCAACGAATGCATCAAATTTTCAACAAATTAAATATTCGTAAGGTACCCTTACTTGTCATTTAACTTGAAATCTCTGTGATTTTCCTCATAGTAAATCGACATTTCTCTGACTGTTGGATTGACAGAGGTACATAAGAATCTGCCCTTCATTGATGGTCTTTCCATGGAAAAGATATGGGCTTCACAAACGTCGTGAATGTGCACAAGAGGTACCGAACCCAGAAGTTCTTGAAGAAATCTTAATGCTTCAAATACGAATGGGTCGCCTAAGAGCTGTGAAAAGATAACGCATGTACTCAAAGGTACGGAGGACATCACAGTACTACTATGTCCTCCTACTAGACCACAAGCAAGAGCAACCACTTCCAGTTTAGTACCTTCAATGTCGTTATACCTCAAAACTTCCTTCTCTGCCAATGTCTTTGCTATCGTATACTCCTGTGGGGAACAATATAACAATAAGAAAGGCTTATGACTTCAAACTTTGAAAGAAAGTTAATTATACGATGGGAAAGATACCAAAGAATAATCTTGGGCGTAAGTGAAGGATAGGTTTAGCGGGGTCCAACAGGATTCGTTTATGCAAGATTTGTAGCAAGTACCCTGTTCATTCAAAGGTGAGCATGACATCACAGATGCTGTGTAGATGAGACGCCTAACGCTCTGTGATCGGATGCAATAATCAGCTATGCTCTTCACCCCAGCTACCGTTGCCTCGATCCTGTCCTTGTACTGTCATTTAATTCAACAGCTAAAAATCTTGGCGCCTGAATAATTTTAATAGCGTAAAAATTCAAGAATTATATATATAAAAAAGAAGTACTAACTGTGGTGCTATTGGGATCATGTTGCATAGGAGTAGCGACATGGAAAACAAATTCACACCCTTTAATCGCTGCCTCAAACTCATGGGGATTGTATATATCAGCTTGGAACAGATGCAGTTTCGTGTCAGCGTTGGGAAGAGACTTGAGAAACCCTACTTTGGACGTGTCGTCTGCAATTTAACTACAAGTATTAAGCACCGTACAAACATAGATTTGGCAAAGAAACTAAGATCGGTGAGAAAAAGGTACCCAAGTTTCTCAAAGTAGCGTGTACAACGTAACCCTTCTCTAGCAGCTTCTTAACAAGTGTGGAACCAATATATCCAGACCCTCCTGTCACACAGACGCTGCAACTGTTCTCCATTGATTTTTGGAACAACTGGTCTTTTGTGTGTTATAGTACTTGGCTAATGCTGCTGCTTTTTTTGTGTTGGCTGGCAATTGGCATAGAATTAAGGATACATTGCTTATAGAACTCTTCTACCTTTAAAACTTGTTTTAAGCCTTTGTCATGTACAGTTTGTCTCCGATAGAATACAAGGCTTTTTTCTTTTTTAACAGTCTTACGGAGTTGTTGCAGCCTGCCCGAGGATTTGAGTTGATAACTTAGAATAAGGAGCATTTTTGTTGTTGTTAAAATATTAATTTTAACAAACGTACGGGGCGTTAATAAAAAGATTGATATAAAAAAAGGAAAAGAAAAACTTGAGAGGAATTTAGGATTTTCTTAATCCAGATCTTGGACAATTAATTTAGCGTTTAGCTTTGGGACTTAAATTAATGCACAGAGTTGCGCATGCTACAAAGTGAAACCGAGTCAAACCATGGAATAAGGACTAGTATAGTGATTGATATATTAAGGCTTGAAAACAACGAGGCAGCCTCGGTGGACATTGAGAGTACCGGGCATTGCTCTCTGTTGTTGGATATGTTGGACAACTAAACATGTTTTAGCCTACAGAGAAGGCCAGAGTTCAAAGTCAAAAGATTCCGGGGCTCACCTGTTTTTGGTCAAAAAAGTTGTTGGACGTGTTGGACAACTGTATATGTTTTCCGTATAGAGAAGACAAAGCGTACAAAACAAGAGAGCCTCACCGGTCACCTGGTTCACCGAAGCACTGAAATGAGTACATTCTAGTTGCATTGGATGGTAGAGTATTTTAGTGGAAAGCCGGACAGTCTAAATTGCCCCCCCGTATACTTCTTAATTATTTAATAGTGTTTCTTCCGCGATGCATTATATCTCGCATATTTTTGTAAATTTGGATAATATTTAATTGCATTTTTTAGTTTTTCAATTACTTATTATTCAACTTATATAATTTGATTCGGATAAAGATAACAAAGTAATCCAATAAATAATCTAATTTAAGGGATCGAAGTTTAGGAGAAAAATGGATCCTGATTAGTGTGAATCAGATCTATATCAAGCTTGTGATAAGGAAACTCGATATAGATGTTATATATAAAGGTTAAGATCTATTGTAGTTAATCATGTTATTTGTAAACATAAGGATTCTCTGACCCCTTAAGAGAACTTACGCTTTAAGAAAACTGTAGAAAGACTTTAACACGTCCCGATGAGCAGTTTCTGTGAAAGTAGCGGTGGATTCGCGCTTGTTACAGCCTCAGAAAGCTTGTTTAAAGTTATGGAACCGAAATCAAATATTTTTCACATTTCTTAGCTTATTTCCCTTTCATGTTTAATCTAAGATATGTAACCAAGGTATCGTTATGTGTTACACGTGGTATCAGAGTAGTGACATGATCAAGTGGTTAAAAACGAAGATATTTCAGTTATTTTCATAAGGTTTCTCGAAGAATAAAGTCTTGTTTCTCGTTTTTTCTTTCTTATTGTTGCATGAAATTGGTATAAAATGTGTTTAGTCTTCATAAGTGGATCTAAAAAGAGACTCATAATGCAAAAATCTGACCTAAAACTCACCGGAAATCTTCATTTTTCGGCAAGGGGGAGAACAACTGTCGAATGCATGTGCCTAGGGACGCGTGGGTGGACAGAAACGCACCACATGTCAGCACATGCAATGCACACACCAAACGATAAGGGTGCGTGCACCACATGTGCCATAAAGATCGGTTGGTCCGTTACAGATGGCACGTGAATGGCACGTGCCTCTTTTGTCCACACGCATGCTGACGCTCCTTTGACGTCAGCAGATGCCGTCATTTGTGACGTTAAGGCTATAGTAAGCGCTGACGTCAGTGAATGATGTTATCACTACAGTAAACTAAAAAAAACTAAAAATTTTCAAATTTCCTGTAAGGGTGCCCTAAGGTGATTTGAGTCAGTTTTCAGGTCTGAAAAACTTATAAAGTGAAAATTTCCATTTTTTTGGATTTATTACATTAGTAATAAATTAAAGTTTAACTCCAGAAAAGGAATTAAGACATATTCTGAAGCCGATTTTGATTGATTTTTCATGCTTTGGACATCACATGAAGGAGATACTTCAAGTTTTTGTTTCTTGGGTCTCAGGTTTAATGTTCGAGATCACATAATAGTCACTCGGAAAAGGAATTAAGACATTCTAAAGCCATTTTTTAGTAAACTTGTCATAAGGGAAATACATGAGGTTCTCGTGTCTTTAGTGATTGGTTCAGTGTTTGGTGATGCATAATAATCATTCTAATGAGATTTTCTCGCTATGAAAGTCTCAAATAAAGTTTTCAGAGAATGTTTTCAACACTAATGTGTGACAATGAGACTGTGCATTTGGGTTTTGCATTTATTGATGTTACATTATCATATACCATATACCCATAAAGAATGTGAGGATAACATAAAGATATATCCCTTGTGTTTGTGGACCTTTTGAGTACTGACAAAGATGTAGTCACCAAAGTGGCTTTTTAAGTCAATATTTTGAATGTTCTGCTTGCATGTTGAGGGATGCTTCTGGTCTTATGTTTGGTTATTCTGCCCAAAGATATTGGCCTTACATAAGATTTTGAGTTGTGTATAAAGGCATTAGATGGAGAAAAGTCGTTGCTTAAATGATCTATTCACCCAAAGGTGATAGTGTCATGAGAGTTAATGATTTGAACTTTGATCGCTTCTATGTGGAGGTTTAATTACATATATTATGTATTCAGCCCAAAGGTATTTCATAATATGTGTGATCTGATTCTCGGTACATATACTATTTAATGACTTTGAGTATATCCTGCATTTGTGCTGATTTTTACTTTTTTATTCTACAGTCACCTTTTCTGTCAACAAAATCAGTGTCACTATTGAAACCCCGGTCGGTTTCAATATGTAAAAGTGAATACAAGATGTATTGAATGTAATGGAGATAGCTGAAATCGATATGGCCATATGTACAGATAGGCCATCTCTACCTATATCCATAAGCTTGAGAGCTTATAAAGAAACTTATGTAGCCTTAGATCGGTCTAACAAATTATATTTGATGACTATTAAGAGATTCATACTTGACCATCTGCTTAGTGGACTTCCGGACACAGACATAGTGAAGGAGTTTCTTGCTAATGTCTCCTAAAGGTACACAGTCTCATATAATGTTAAGATAAATGCCTTGGTGAAAGAATTATTCTCCATAAGGTATACGGGAGAAAGGAGAGTGATGTGTTAGGTTTTGATCATGATTCTCATACATAATATATATCAAATATACGCAGCGGAAATAAAACAGAACCTCAAAAACTAGATCTACTCATGCATATAGATATAGAAAAACAGAAACACGAAATGTAAGATGTTTACATAACTTTCTGATAATCCCCTTCATTCTTTAATCTTCTTCGCGTTGGGTTGTCGTAAACCATAATGCAAATCGTCTCTAATAAAAGCCCACATAAAGATAGAAGGACGAAAACTCACTAGGAGATGGCTAGAATTCTTTTTTTTTTGTGTTAGCAAAGACAAGAACTCTTGAGAGAGTTCGAGAGAAAAAGTGTGAGTGTAAGAAAAAGAATTTTTTTCTTGTGTCTTACACATGATGCACGAAAATAATCTCATTTTCTGCACCATTTGGCCTTCCATAAGTCCCATCACTAATGGAATGTTATGGGAAGTTAATGATCATGAATAACATGCATTAATGGAAGTTATGGGAAGTTAATGACCGTGAATAACATGCATTAATGGAAGCCAACAACACTTGTTTCTAATCCATTTCATGCAACATTTTCTACCACAATCACATCGCAATACAATCCCGAAGCACTCTCTCATATCTTGAATCACCATTTAAGACCATTTTACACATCCTTTAGATCTCTTATATTGTGACTGATTAGGTTCCCAGTTTTGTTGGCCACTTGAATTAACACTTAATTTAAGTAAGTCAAGCGCAATATCTAGCAACACATCATGATCCCCAATTGACCGGAAAGTCAGTAGTTTGACTACGAACCCTTCTATATGCAATGTTGCCATGTAATTCGTTATTTCACCATCTATACCCCACTTGGTTCAAAGTATGGTCAAAGTGTCAACTCTTACTAGATTGACTACATCACATTTAGTCTAATTGTTATTAGATTTTGTCCTGAGGATCTCATTACTCTATGTATCATCAAAGACTTTCTTCATGACACATATCTGCTCTGGTCAGAGAGTCTCGAGTAATACCCCGACAAAAGGCCATAGGTATCATCTCCTTCTATCAAGAGTAGTGAATCCTTTATTGGCTACTCAATTACTTCTGAATACCTCAAGTTGTACCTAATCACCACCTTATGAGTAACCCCTGAAAGGTACTAATGAATGAAGTCAAAGTACAGGATCAGTATCTGCGATATCCTTGAGCACCTCAAGTCAAAGGATAGTTGCACCATTGCTATGATGAGACTATCATTGACACTAAAATATAATATCCATATGATTGTCTCATAGTAAGTCTATCCAATGTACTTACTACCTTTAGTGTAACATCCCGTTACCTAGGATGAGACTTGCATGTGAATATGAGAAATTATTAAGAAATTAGAAAGTACAATTCATGCTTATGCTAAATATGACATATACATTTTTGCACATTAATATGATTGTACATGCATTCATGACATTTTCTGGGTTTAATTGAGTTATTAAATGTGATTAAAATGTGTTTTGGCAATTTTGGGTATTATTTAGGATATTTTGGAATTTTTGGTGAATTTTGTGAAAAATATTGATTTATGGGCCAATTATAGAGTGACAAGTGGATAAAATTCTGTATGACATGTGGACCTATAGCTATGATACAAATGGTAGCTTATCCAGTGGACAAGTGGAAGACATGCAATGGAGACAAGTGTCGAGCATGCAAGAATACACGTAGCATTATGCTTTGAGTTAAGAAGATGTCTCTGTAATGTGTGTTCTTCGCTGTTCTTCATCACTGAACAAACTGTTATGCTCTCTGTACTTTGGATTCGATTTCACTACTGGAATTAAAAGCTGAATCAAGTGAATAATTCTGATGTTGTTTACAGTGTATATAGATATATATATATATACATGCATGTGAAGTTACACAGTGTAGTCTCGGTTAATGCATAGATTGGATGATTTAGATGAGGAACAGAATTTGTTAAGTGTACCTGGAATGAAATCTGAGTTTACTGGGTATTGTGAAGCTGTGAGTTGCGGGAAAGAATAAAAAAACAGAATAGAGAGAGAGAGAGGATGAACGCAATAGTGAGAGAGTTGAAAATGGTGTAAAGCATGTATGCATCGATTTTTAGTGCCTGACTATAAGCTTTATTTTTGAGTTATGTTTCAAATGAGTTATAGGATTTGTTTGCTAGTTATTGGCGTTAATTAATATGAGATTGAGTTTCTGAAAAATTATAGTAGAGTGAGAAAGTGAAAATCTGGAAAGTTGAGGAAGACGAGTCTTTTGTAAAAGTTCACCGCGGCGAACTGTGCGGCGAAGTCTCTCCCTTTACAGCTCGAACATACTCTAGTATTTTGATCATAACTTTCTCTGTAGTTATTCAAATTGGGTGATTTTTGATTTGGCGTAAACTATAGACATAGGTCTACAACTTTTATGAAAAAAATGGAGTTTTAATTCTGTCTTTACGATTTTCAAGTTTTGGTTGGAACTTGAGGTAAGAATTTTGCTGAAGCTTAAGAATAGTCTAAACTATTTTGAGTATATCTTTTCGTATATTGAACCAAATTGAATGATTTTGGTGTCATTAGAAATTTGAGACATTAGAGAACAACTTTACAGAAGGAAGTTTTGCCTAATTTGGTCATTTGCCTTATCATATTTAGTATGGAAATTTGACCCGTATGTGTATTGAGGAAAAATCTGAAGTGGTCAATAAAGTTATGAAATTGTTTGACATTGCTTTGTTTCGATCCAATTGTAAATATGCATGGTATTAATGAGGGCTTTGATATTTGAATGATTTGTTGACAAGGATCACAATATATTACCCTAGAATTATCATTGAACATGCATTGTGCATACTTTCTATACATTGATGTGCATAAAAGAACACTTGTACATTTGTGCGAAAATGTGATATTTGTGAATGTGTTGTGTATATTTTAGAGGAGCACATCGGACGCCAGTCGGACATTGCTGGACCATCCAGGCAATAGCTTATTGGAGCATACTGTGAGTCAACCTAGATGATTTCCTAGGATTGATTTGATTTGATTGTTAACTTCCAATATTATTGAACTGCTTGTGATTTGTTTCTGAATTCCGGACTTGAAGCTCGAGGAGTTTGAAAGTTAGGCATGTATTAGAAGTGTTCTGATTTGATGTGAAATCCTATATGATATAAATTTCTGAATGACATTTGATTCTTAACGAAAGTTGAATCTTGGACTTAGGTCTGATGATTATGAAAATTCTGTCTGAGCTTTTGTATAAGATTGTGATACATGAGATATTCAGTACTTGATGCATTTCATAAAATGCATGCTCAGATAAAGGCGTTATGACTTGAGTAGCTAGTTGAAGCGCTTCCATGTAGAGCTTTGCTCTGTGATATATGTTTTGCATGTAGAGCTTTGCTTCGTGATATATGTGTGTGCACGTAGAGCTATGCTCTGTGATTTTGTTGTAATGAGCTCTATGGGCCAGTATTTGCATAAGTATGTGATAGGCACTCAGTCACAACAATAAGAACGAATGTGAGTCTCATACATATAGCATTCATATAAGATTGAAATTCGTTAAATGATTTGCAAAGCTAGAGTGAGTGATAAACTGATATGAACTGTTGCTATACTTTGCTACATGAATTGTGTGATCATATGAGATGCCATGTTATGTGAATATCAGGAATAATTATATGCTTTGAATGAATATTTGTGATATATGTGATATGTATACGTAATCCGGTGAATTCATCAATGATGGTTCACTCATTGAGTTTGCAAAACTCATCAAAAATTGCAATGTGATTTTTCAGGTTCTGACGAATTATTCAGTCAGGCTAAATGGAGTATAGCCACTGAGGTTTGATATGGATTAAAGGTCGGGATTAGTTTGCACCTGCATATGCCTTCAGTGATTTTATTTTTGAATTATCTTTCATAAAAATTGTACAAAGTGTATGTAAATGATTTGGTATCTAAAAAGGGCCTAAGTTATTGTTGAATACTAATGTTTGTAATAATTGTAACTTGTAAATGGAAATGTTTTTAAATGACACGGGCCTGATTTGATTAGTGATTTCCACTTGCGCGTACCTTATTTTAAAGAAACGAAAGTTTTGTAATGAATTTTGACTGAATGATCGTTTTAGCGTGCCACCCTTGCGGGGTACATACTCGGATATCACCATGGATGTCGGGTACGTGTCTTGCGGGAGTGGGGTGTTACACTTAGTAAACATCCATAAGTTAACTCTAAACAACTCATGTCTACAGCTTATGAGATCTACTGTTTGATCTAATCAAGGAGTAAAACATGTGCTAGTTTATCTGGATTAATGATATCCCATCTCATTAATCCTATAACTAGGAAAAGTTTAGATACTAACATAATTACACATGATAAGAATCTCATTATCATGATCTCATCATGATTTACTCCATGCTATGTTTTGTATCAAGGCGCCTTTATTAAATCAATTTAAGATCAACATCAAATCTATAAACATATGAACATGAAAATAATGGAAAATGTCTTTATTAATTATAAAATGATTTATACAATAAGTGCTAAAGGTGATTGCCTTTAGAGAACTTCTCTAACAAACTCCCACTTGCACTAAAGCCAATCGCCTTGATATCTAATACATAGACGTGTACATGTGACACAAAACTCTTTTGGGAAGTAGGCTTAGTTAACGGATCAACTATATTCTGATCGGTGGGAACTCTCTCTATCTTGACATCATTTCTACCAATGATCTCTCTAATCAAATGGTACATGTTTGGACTTCTAATGAGATCTCGGTTCCTTTGCTTACATTATAACCCTGTTGTTGTCACAATACAATTACACTGGGTCAGCGATGCTTGGAACCACACCATGTAAGCTCCTGTTGTTGTCACAATACAATTACACTGGGTCAGTGATGCTTGGAACCACACCAAGTTCCATGATGATCTTCTTGATCCAAACCACTTCCTTTGTTGCTTTTGAAGCTACAATGTACTTCGCCTCTATTGTCGAACCAACAGTCATCTCTTGTTTGGAACTTTTCTAACTGGCTGCACCACCATTCAGTGTGAATGCATATCCAAACTGGGATTTGGAGTCATTCCTATTAGATTGGAAGCTGGCATCAGTATACCCGCTTACCACAAGATCACCTTCTCTAAGAATACATCTTTAGTTCTTCTCAAGTACTTAAGGATATTCTTGACAGCCACCCAATGACCCTCACCAATGTCTGACTAATATCTGCTCGTAACACTTAGAGCATACGATACATCGAGTTTAGTATATAATATAGCGTACATGATTGATCTTATAGTAGAAGCATAAGGAATCAAACTCATGTGAGTCCTCTCATCTTGTGTCTTTGGACACATAGATTTTGACAGTGTAATCCCATTTACCGTGAGAAGATAACCTCTCTTGGAATGCTCCATGCTAAACTTCTTTAGCGTATTGTCTATGTATGTAGGCTGAGAAAGACCAAGCAACCTCTTAGATCTATCTCTATAGATCCTTATCCCTAAAAAATAAGTTGCTTCTCTAAGGTCTTTCATAAAGAAGTTCTTAGCTAACAAAATTTTTACTGATTGCAAAGCTGAGATATTGTTTCCTATTAGCAACATGTCATCTACATATAGTACAAGGAAAACGATTGCACTCCCATTAACTTTCTTATACACACACGGCTTATCCAAATTTTGTGAGAAACCAAACTCTTTGATTGTCTCATCAAATCAGATATTCCAACTCCTGGATGTTTGCTTCAATCTATAAATGAAATTTTGAAGCTTGCATACCTTGTCTCCATTCATGGATATGAAACCATTAGGTTGTGTCATATATGTTAAGTCAAAATGACTTCATGATTAATAATTTTGATGAAAATCAAATAATAATAATATTAGAAAGTAAGACGAAGCGGAGACAAAAGTAAGACGAAGCGGAAATAAAGACGAAGCGGAAACTAAGACGAAGCGAAAGTGAGACGAAAGGAAGTGAGACGAAGCAGAAACAAAACTAAGACAAAAGCGATACAAAGACCCGATACCACGTCAGATGGATAATCAGTTTGAGTTAGTTATATAACTCAACTGAATAACTGTTTCTTCAAAAATCAAGAAACAAGAAGAAAGAAGTAGTTATCAAGAAGCTGTTGAAGATGAAGGCTATAAATACGAGTCGGAGTTGAATACTGAAAAAGTTAGAGATTTTAAGAAAGCTAGTGACTTTGAGAAACACTGTATTCATTGTGCTAAACTCTAAAGCTATTATTCTCTGTAACAAAGCTCGCAAATATCTTTCTGTAAGAAAGAAGAAGAGCTAAGAGCCTGAAAAGGCTAAGTGAGAAAAACAATACTTGCTGTAAGAGACCTAAAGAGGCTCGGTGAAAAGAATACTTGTAGTTTTGAGA
>JAOTAX010000197.1:27797994-27808305 GCA_025629825.1 Erythroxylum guanchezii
AATAGAATGAATGAGCCATAAATGTTTTCTTTTAAAGCAAGGGAATAAAATGATTTCAAATTGCTTCATATTTGTTGTATTATTGCTTTTGAACGATTTGAGAAATTGTTATGTATGTGATATGTGAATTTGGTCGATGAAATGTGAGATATTTCATATTCATGAATAATTGTGTTTTTGAAATATGCCTTTGTAGCAAAATGTCAAAAAAAGTCATGTTTTCAAGAATTTACCTTTTTGGGCAACAAGCTTACAAGATTATGTAATACATATTATGTGGGTTTGGTTTGGTCCATTTTGTTGTCAAGTGCAATTCGACTAAAAGGCTTCTCCCGCCTGCCCGCTAGTGATATGAAGCTCCTTCATGGACTCTCTCATGTTCACAACTACACAAAACCACTATGTGAGATTGTGTTAGCTCGTTCTCTTCACGACTACACAGACCCCTTTTTGGGAAATGTGTTAGTTCGTTCTGTTTATGAACCTTCCAGACCATTCTGATGTGCTTATGTGCTCATGATTTGTTTGACAAGATTGATGCATACATGATTTGTGCTATTGTAAAATTTTTGACAAATTGAGAATTTCATGAAATAAGTGTTTTATGATTTTTAAATGTGAAATTACTATGTTTTTGAAAATGTACTATGGCAGTGAGTTTTGAAAATGGTTTTTTCTTGTTTCTCGATTATAAACTTGTTACCCACGAGCTTTTAAACTCACCCCCTTTTCGTCGCCATCTTCAGGTATTTGAGCAAGAGACCGAGTGACTAAGATTCAAGGCATTACCCCAAGTTTCATATTTTATTTTTTTGTATTTTAAGCTAGATTTTATAACCGTGGAGTTTTAGTTGTGTTTCAAGTATTATTAGTTCAAGTGTCTTATGTATTTTGGGATTTTGAGGCATTGATGTATTGTGGTTGAAATGTCATTTCAGCTTTGTAAAGAACGATTATCTTTTGATTTTAATGAATTATGTATGGATGATGTTGAGTGGAAATATGAGTTTATGTATGGATAAGGTTAAGTTGAAATTAAGTATATTTGAGGAAGTTATTGTTTTGAGATGGTTATTTTGATTATGATTTGTTGTCACATACATCTATATAAGTGAGATGTGTTATGGAAAAAGGAACATAGAAATGGTATGAGACTTTAAGCTTCATGATTTCTTTGGATTACACTCACGTTTGTACGACGATCAATAATACGCATACGTTTTATGGTTCAAGAGTTAGATTATGGAAACGGGATCCAACAAGTTTCCTTTATGATGGGTCGTGTCTGTTCATTTTGAACCCTTATGTCATTCCATTTGAACCGTCATGTCCTTTTGTTGTTTTGATGGAAGACAACAAGGAATATAAAGAGATTAGGTCCCTAGGCTTAGCATTAATCTGCATACACCATCTCTTGCATTTACTAAAAGCTTCGAAGAGCCCTCTCATATTTGTCCGAAATCTCTCAACGTCAATAGCATGAGGTATGTAATAATATTCCGCATTTCCATTTTTCTATAATAGATATGTATATAGATTATTATCACGTCTAACATGTACTTTATAATATGGGGGTTTAAGTATGAATACCTTTGCTTAGACCTCCTAAACTATCCAGAAGCAGGAGACTACCATGAACTCATCATCTATGGAGCCCCCATACTTGTCACAATGGAAGGACGCACAACGTCATGTGTGAACATGAAGCTGAATGAAAAGAGAAGTTGTAGAGGAATGAAATCGTGTCTAATTAGTGGAGTGGGACGTGACATCATACAATACGTGACTTATTACAACTACGTATAATCTGTCACAAAATTAGTGATAGCAATACACCAGCTAATCGCTTCGTCAATTTTTTTAAAATGTACTTTTAAAAATTTAAAATATAAAATAATATTTTTTTTAGTTAAGTTTGGAATTAGATGTTCATGCTTATGTTTGTCTAAGGTCAAATTTTTTTAAGTGATATTGTTTTGATTAAAAAAATTGGATTTCACATTAGCTCATTAAATGCACCTGAATTTAAACTCATAAGCCATCCCTACACAAAATCATAATCATTTTGTAACTTTAATTTCACATCAACTTTGTTTAATTTCAATTAATATTAATACATCAATCAATGAAGACTTTAATAATTTTAAGCTTTAGGATATTAATAATATTATTTTAATGATGTTAACTTTTGTTAATCATTGGGATTTTCTTAATTTAATCCATAAGATAATTAGTCTCTCTCTTTTCTAAGAACCCAATTAAGTTTTTAACATTAATAAAACGAACATTTAACTTTCACCAGAGGTAGAAACTTTATATGGTATGTAAAAATTCAGATCTTTATGATCACTTCCTCGATAAGCAATGAAATTCAAGTATTTTGTAATAATTACTGCGAAGATCGAAGTTGAGAAGGAATTCATGCTCCTGATCTAAGTTCAGTTCTCTGTAATTAAATTTGTAGTAAATCACCATTTATCTGACTGTTGGACTCGCAGTGATTAAAAAAAAAAAAAAACTACCCTTCACTGAGAGATTTCCCATGGGCTTTACAATCATCGCCGATGAGTACAACAAACTTAAGCAAATGAACACAAGGAAACACACAGAACACCTGAATCAGCTTTTCGTTAGAAAAAGAAGCACTTAAATGCGTGCCTAATCACTGTCACTTACTGGGGAGACGGCTAGGAACGAAGAATGAACATTTGTCAGGCGTCAAGGAGCAGGCTCAAATGCAGCTTGTTCATGCCAAATGCCATTCAAGTCGGACTGCCACAACCTAACCATCCCGTCAGTTGCTGTGGTTGCTAAGGTCATGCCACTCATGTCCCATTCCATCTGCCACGCCTAATTATGGATAAACATCACAGATATTTGCGTGATTTCCTTCCGCATCAAGTGCAATGGAAATGATAAGCAAAAATAAACAAATTTAAAACATCATGTACGAAAATATTTGTTGGGCAGGTTCTATTTCTCAACAAAATGATGAAGATCCCCACATCATCATGCTCCAATAACATCTACATTCATAGTTCAAATGAAACAAATAAAGAAGAATATTTTCCCTCAGCATGTCATCATTATAATTGCTTTCACAGTTGCAACATGCATCATTAATAAGAAACCAAAAAGATTTATGAGTCTATGCTCAAGCAAAGAGCTATTGAGAGCAGCAGCAAAATGAAGTGCCTTAAGTAGAAGCTAGTACATTACAAAGAGAAAATTATATTCCATAGGTTGATATGATACCTCGCCTTCAAAGTTAGAAAGTAATGCAACCTTTTCCACTGAAAGCCTTCCGTCCAGGTCAGGGTTCAATCCAAGATGCCATATTGTGATTCCCTTATGGGTAGCAACTGCTATTAACTCATATGGCCTGCAAGACAATACAAACTAGATTTAGAACCAAATACTATATAAACAAAAATTGCAATGCTAGAGGTATGATCACCGTCACAACTCAAAAGAATCGAAAATGAAAATTGACAAACTGAAAGATTTTATTCAAGCTAGTTGCCATATCAGCTCAATTTTCAATACTTTCCAGTTAACAGCTCCTAGTACAAGGATGAAACATCCAACTTTGGATCATGAAGTTATCCTCAAAATTTGGCACCATTAGCTCGAAACATATTGTCAGCTTTTGTCTCCATAATTAAACATTGGTTTTGGGACAATGCAAATTTGCATTCAGACTTGACACTGAAATAGACATTCTAGTATTTGCTTATCACCCAAAGCTTAATACCCTATTCCTCATACGAATTCAACAGAATAATAAATATTTTTCAGAATTTTCTTTCTCATTATAGGCAAATATTTCAAATTATGACATCAAAGTTGCAGATCTAAATTTCATGATCCAAACACTGTCATAACAGACAATGACATACCGGCCAATGTTTGGTGCCCAAGCAACAGCAAATGCTTGATCACTTTTGTCAGCAGGCAAAGCTAACTCTGCAACTGGAAGCCAACGCTGATGCACCTGATCAAATTCCCACACCTGCACAGAGCTAACGTTAACTACTCAGACAAATATAATGAATTAAAAACCTTTCACAACTCACTTGAGCATTTCAAAACATTATCATCATGATACAACAAGAGAAATAATTTCACCAACTTAAATCTTTAGTAAAGCTAACAAAAAATTTGACTAATGAAATATATGTGTATGTTCTGCATAAGAATTGCAGTTGTTGAAGTTGAATATGGTATATTTTATCGCCAATGTTCACATCAATAACAGATTTAATCTTCCAAGGAAAATATGATAGGGCTACCTTGGCAGAATTCAAATGTGGTGTATCTGAATTAAAACCCAGAACAAAGCTAGGTTCTTGGCTTTCACTCCTAAGTGGGTTCCAAGATATTGATGCGGAAAAACAAGAAGCCCGCCTAGATGCTGATGCTGAATCTATAACATTCTGGAATTCAGCCTGGTTCAGAAAAGCAAAAGGTATAGAGTTCAGAAGAAAAGCAAGAAAAAACTGGAGGAATAAACTAATATTTGACTCAAATCATGATCAAGTAACAATTAAGGATGATAACCTGAAGTTGCCAAATTTTCAATTCTAAGGGGTCCAATAGCTCGTAGACTTTCACATGGCCATCTGAATATGCCACAACCTGCACGCTATCGAAATGAAATGACAAGTTGCGAGTAACTTTATAATCTTATGAAAGAATGAAACTCTATGAACAAAGAGATACTGCACAAGTTCTTGTTTAGGTGCTATTTTTATAGAAGCAATAACAATACACCGGTCAAAACTGTTGGGAAATGAGCCACTTAAAAGGGATTAGGTTGAAGCTATTTAGGGATCTAGGAAGCTGACATTTCTAGTTTGCAAATATAAATCCCCAAAAGCAGAAATTAAGAAGAAAGAGAGAAAGGTGTGCAACATGAAATATGAAATTGATAAGACAAGATAAGATGACTGAGACAATTTGTGTCATCCAGTAGAAAGCTTTCAATTTTCAGTTTAGTGTATGTCGTGTACCTGCTCAAATCCTGCTTAGCTTCATCATAAGGTTGTTACCTAACTATCTGAGTTACTGGACTAGCCGTCCATTAACCAATTATAATCGTATGTTGGAGGATACAATAGAAATAATCAGCAGGTGCTAAACATAGCATAAACCTACCATTTTCAGACTAGTCCGGAAAACTCCAAACTGAGCGTCTAAGACCTTAATTGCTCTGCTTGGAAAGCTCTGGCAGAGCTTCCACTGAATTACATGCGCATCTTTTTAAGAATTAGAACAACCGCACAAGAAAAGACAGAAGCTCGTCAGAGGGAAAGAAGTGCTGTAGTAGACACATGTACAACTAAAAAATAGAATCACATATGTTATAAATGTACCTTCTGCAACCTCTTCCCATAAAGACAGGCTTCCATCGGCGAAAATACACGCCACGGCGTCTCCATACTGGGGAGGAACCCAAACAACCTTCACAATTCCAGCCTCGTGAACCTAAAAAACCCAAAAAAAAAGAGGTATATACATACATATACGAATTCATATTTGAAGTATAAATTTCATATAAAAGGTATTGGACAAAGGAACAACTTAGGAATAATTACCGGACCTTAAATTTGGAGGTGGTGGTGAAGGAGGAAGAAGCAGGGTCACGGGAATCGAAGATGGAGAGAGTCCCATCAATGGAGCCTGTGGCCAATCTCTGACCGCAGTAGTTCCAGGAAGAGCATGTAGTACCTTTGTCTAGCACTGCCACCGATTTTTCCATGTCCGTTGTTAAAGTGCAAAGCCAGCCATGTTTGTCTTAACAAACCTCACTGTTTCTGCTAGGGTTTGGTGAGAGACAGCAGAGCTGGGCATTGTTTGTGCCTTGAGGCTCTGTTTGGTTGAAGGTCCATTACTAGTACAGGCCCAGAAGTACTAATTACAGATTTTAGTAGCCCATTAAGAATGCCCAGTAGCCTTACATTCACGGCCCTACTAGAAAAGTTGGATTTATTTTAAAATTTAAGCGCATATCCTTTCCAAAAAGATTAGGCTCAAGCCCAATAACAGGTTAATTAACCAAAAACATGAATCTTCATAACTTTATTGCTATTAAAATTATATTTAGAAACAAACAACATATGAGATCATATTTAAAACCTACAAACACGTACTTATCAACTTTAAGCTTGAATTTTTAATCATTCAAACTTTTAAGGAGTTGCTTCAATAGCCACTATGAAGCATTCGAAACTTTCCATTAAAAGTTTCAAACAACTTCATACCTACATTTCTTCGTTGTGTTGAATAATTCCCATAGATCAGTTGAGTGATCCTCTCCTTGCTTTATCATGACGATAATGTCATCAATGTAAACTTTCATATTTCGACTAATCTACTTATAAAATGTTGAAATAATAAGTCGTTACTAGATTGTTTTCGTATTCTTGAGTTCCAATCTCATAATATATATTCTATTATCAATAATGAATTTTATTTTCTCTCTTCACCTTCACACTTTTAGATGTGGTTATAGCCAAATTATAAATTTGTGAAACTTAATCCAATGTGACCTACTATGACTTTTATAAGTAGATCTATCTTCATAAGCATGCAACTTTCTGTGTGACAAACATTATTTACGTTTGTAAAGTCAACAAACTTTTTCTATTTTCTATTAAACTTTTTTACCATCATTATATTGGTAAGCCAATTTGGATACACCGCTTCTCTTTGCTAACTTTATTTTAAAAAATAATTATCATTTTTGGTAACGAAACTTAGGGGAATCTCTCCCACCTAGCTTCTGTATCTCCCCTATAAATGATCCCTTATTGTTCATCTTTGCCTCAAAAAACCATCCCTAGTTTTAATGTTTCATTTACTTGTTCATTCTTGTCTTTTACCACCATCCCTAATTTCAATGTCCTATCTTTGAAATTGACAACTTTACCCTCTTGAAATCTAAACATTCCCATGGTTCAAATTCCTAACCTTTACTCCTCTAACTCTTATTGTCCTTAGGGGGAACTTTTCTACTTATGGCTTAACTATGACAAGTAAGAGAAGAACTATGGTCCTAAGTACTGAAGGATGTGGTCCTACTAGCCAAGCTAAGATTTAAACCATAAGTAGAGGGAAAAGACCCAAAAGTAGTTTTACCACCTTTGGAAGTTCTACAGGCAGGAGCAATAAGATGGTCTAGTACCTTGATTGGATACTTTATTGACAAAGGACTATTTTACTGCCAAATGAACTCATGGGAAGAAGCTAGATGAAACAAGTTAGGACTATAGAAAACACTTACAAATGAGAAGGATTTCCTCTTATTTAAGTTCCATAATAAAGTTATTATACTAAAAATATTGGCATATGAACCATGACATATGAATGAGAAGCCAATGTTACTTCAACAATGGAAACCAAGAATGATCTTGGAGTACACTTTCATAATATACTACTAGAATATTGATCCACCATTCACTTAGGCTATTTAGCTAGATCTATTGGAAAGTCATTTTCTATGCATAAAAATATAGTTGCCTTAAGTTAGATTAGATATGCTAGAATTTGCACTAAGGTGGAAATGTACAAGGAATTACCTAATACACTAAGCCTGAAAAGATTGAATAAGGAAGGGAGTTTAATAGAATCCAAAATTTCAATCACATATTAATAAAAACCCTTTAAAACAAAAAAAATAGTATTTGAAAATAAGTAAGCTTTAAGCACTTCACAATAGGGATATAAAGAACTTATGGGTACAAAAGTTAATAAAACCATAGTAAAGGAAGGATGTTTTATTGATAATATTTTTAATTCAAAAAGGAAGGAGACTAAGAGCCTAAAAACTCCACTTTAAGAGGAAAGGATTAAAAGTCCTCCAAATCAAGGCATAATAGATAAAGAAGGGAAATCGATGAAGGAGGTGGAATTTTCTGATCAAGAAAAGAGTTCAGAATTAAATGGAAACTAACCTTAAGTCATACACCCAGTTGATGAGAATCAATCCACTAGCCATAAAGTGGATGTCATAATAGAAAGCAAAAGGAGACCTATAAGGAAAGTTAGGGCTAAAGCTCAAAGTAACCTGAAACAATTAATTCTAAACAATTTCCATAATAACATTGAATGTAAAGGGAATCAACTTCCCTAAGAAGCAATAAGTAGCTTTGACTTTTGGAGAAAAGAAAGCCAATGTCGGTGAGCTTACTTGATATGAAAATAGAAAGCAAACTTAAAAGGAAAATATAGATTTTTTTTAGGGTTAAATTAGAATGAATACTCAAAGTTCATTCCATAACAATCTTCTTTGAAAAGCAAAATTTACTGCATATACGTAAGTGATGTTAAGAATTATTGTGATTTGGATTAATTCAACTGTCAAGTGAAGAAATTAAGTTAAATACTTGGTATTAATTGCTCTTATCAGAGGTATTAAGTTTATTTTTAATTGTTAACCATAGTATAAAGGATATTCTTGGAGTTAAGGCCTTTCTCCAAACAATCTTGTGTCAATCAATCTTGGAACTTCTTCTTCTTAACAATTTTTTGGCGGTTTTATCGATAAGTTTAAGAATAGTTTCTAGTAAAAGGTATCAGTAGGGTGTGGGTTGGGGGTATATTGGCTGTAAATGTCTCAAATTATGGGGGAGCTGCCAGGATGTATCATTGATCATTGAGTTGAGTCTTTGTGTGAAGTGATGAGATTGGTGGACTGCTTAAGATGTGTAGAGATTGCAAGAGTTATCCCTGGCCTGACCATTTATCAAACCATAAAGATACTAGCCTGCAATTCCTAATTGTATAAGAAAAATCAGCTGGTACCTTATCTCTCAACTTCAGTAATTGATTGAGGAAATGTGAATGTGAGGTATTTTGTTTAACTTCCCATATGCTTATGCCTTTGAGGAAGTAGGAATGTAACCGTTTGATCCATAGTGAGCTTTTGTCAATCCATATCCACCATAATCTTTTAAGTATCAATGCCTAGTTTGTAATCTTGATTGAAGTGATGTTCAGTCCACCTTCCTCTTGGGGAAAACATATATCTGTACATTTCACTTTGGCTAATCCTTTAGCACCATTCAGATGACTCCATAGGAAATTTGTAAGTATCATTTCAATTTATTTGATTATATTTTGAGAAAGGAATAAGTGGGAACTCCAATATATTTGTAAAGAGTTGAGCATTGATTTAATAAGTTTCAACTTACCAACATAGGAAAGGAATTTGTTTACCCAAGAGTTGAATTTTTTTCTAAATTTTCTCTATAAGTGGTGTGCATTCCATGAGGTTGAGTCTTTTGGATGACAGGCAATATCAAATATGTTGGGCCCCGTTTCCGAAGCCCAACTATCCTGAAACGTAGAGTGTGAAGGGTTTCCTTGTAAGGTTACACCAATGTACCCTAATTAGCCCTCATCGGTTCCTCAACATTCTCAAACACCTCAAGCCACAAAGGCAAGCCCACACAAAGGAATAACTAAATCACAATTGACTTCTCCAAAAAAAATTTGCAAATCTTAATCTCTAATTTAATTGGGGTCAAGAACCACCTCAAACGGAGCTCTAAAACTCATGATATGCTTCATAAACCAAAGTATGATCATGGCCCAATCTATTCACCAAACCGACCCCTCACTTCCTTCCAATCCATCTTATTGAATTTGAGACCAAAGGCTATATATTGCATATGGAAATGTAGAAAAACCTGTTAGGAATCTAATGCTTTAAGAATCACCTCAATTGGAGGTCGGACGAAAGAGTTATGGCCCAACGAACCCCACATGTTCATATCCTGATTCCTATTGAGCATACTTTGGCGCAAATGCCATAACGCTCATTATAGATATCGAATTTACTTCGTTTTTAGACGGTTAGAAAGTAGACATTTAGGGCTATAACTTCCATGAAGACCAAAAATTGAAACTTTGTCATTTTCTGGGTCAAAACACACGGACCGTGTGAAATTACATGGTCTGCCCATGTGACCAACGGGTGGAAAAATGGGGCTAAGCAATGGATTCACACGGCCCATGTGAATTTTACACGGCCCGTGTGATTTTTACACGGCCGGTGTAAATTCACACGGTCAAGCCGTGTAACCTTTGGGTGAAAATGACACTTCCATACCCGAAATACACGGCCTGTGTGAATTCACACAGTCTGGCCGTGTAACCTTCAGGTGACATACCTTGCCCGACATCCCTCACTCAAATGGTCATAACTCCCAGCTCCGACATCGAAAAATCACAAACTTGGTATCGTTGGAAAGCTAAAAGGACGAGCTACAACTTCTATGAAGACTATTTGGCCAAATTCACCCTAAA
>JAOTAX010000197.1:27808405-27818837 GCA_025629825.1 Erythroxylum guanchezii
ACTTTAATGTTTAAGTGATCTTCCAACTATGCCCCTTATACAAACTTACCCTTCTAACATTTAATTTAACTAACCTAGTTCATATTATCTCAATTCCATTAGTAAGCAAAGTAATTTCCAACATAATTTAATCTAGCAATACTCCCAAAATTAATCTATTCATGCTTGTAAAAAAAATTTCTGGGGCTAACAAAATACATGAATGGTGGGCTTTTAAGCTTCATTCTAGTAGTTTGTCAATGACTGGTTCCAAAGTGTTGGAGCTTTTAGATAAAAGGAAGTGACTCTCGTTTAGGTTTATTTGTAGTCTAGAAAAACAATTGAATGTGTCAAGGGCTCTCATGAATGTTTGAATGGAGTCCATCTTAGCCTTGCAAAATAAGAGGAAGTCATCTGTAAAACAAAGGTTAGTTAAACCTTTTTTTTTCAATTTGAATGATGTCTGAAATTGGAACTGAGGACTACGTGTTGCTTGGTGATTGAATTAAGAGTCTCCATGCAAAGAATGAAGAGAAGTGGGGATAGGGGATTGCCCTGTTTGAGGCCTCTAGTTACTTTGACGAACTTGGTAGGATTGCCATTGATCAACAATAAAATGTAGGAGATGATATGCATTCCCTTCACTATTGAATGAAAATATCTAGAAACACTTAGGCTTTTAGCATTTTCTATAAGAAGTCCTAGCTTACAATGTCAAAAGGCTTATGAAAGTCTATCTTTATTATGCAATTAAGAGAGTATTTGGATCTAGAGTAACCCTTTATGAGCTCTTGTACTATGAGAAAAATTTCACCTGTTGATCTCTTACTTAAGAATGTACCTTAATTCTCACTAATCAGAGGGTTAATGCTTTCTTCAATCTAATTGCTAGAATTTTGGAGATAATTTTGTATAGGAAATTAGTGCAGGCTATGAGTCTAAACTCTCCTAAATTTGAGGGATTAGAGCATTTTGGAATCAAGCAAATGAAGTTTCTATTGATCTCTTTGAGAAGAACCCCCTTAGAGAAGAATTCATGGACTGCTTTTTAAACAAAATTTTCAGTAATGCCCTAAGACTTTTGAAAGATAGCCAATAAGACGATCAAGCCCTTGATCTTTGTACCATCCATTCCAAAGATTGCATTCTCAATTTTAATATCATCTACTAGTTTGATTAGAGAATCCAAATCTAGAGGAGATATTTTTTTAGAGTAACTCTATAGAGATCATTAAAAGAAATAGTTGATGGGCTAAGAGTACCAAGGAAAGATTCAAAATACCTTACAGCTTCATCTTGGATATCCTGGCATTTCTGAAGTGTTAAGCCATCTTTAGAGGTGATGGAATAAATTTTGTTGTGGTTTTTCCTTGCAAGGATGGAATTGAAAAAGAAGCTCGTGCAATTGTCACCATCTGTAAGCTAGCTCACTCTAGCCCTTTTTTGTAAGAGAGAATTATGATTTTTAATAGCTTGCATAAAATCAAACAGTACCAGTTTTTCTTTGTCTAATAACAATTGGTCAATAGGATTTGAAGCAATTATGGATTAGATGTCTTCAAATTTTATTTTGGTGGAGTTAATAGCACATTTTGTGGAGCCTTTCAAGGAGTTCAACACTTTAAGCTCATTCTTGATGATCATTAACTTTTGGACACAACAGAATTACTTGGTCCCTTTACAATATTAATCTATCACTCTTCTGCTTGCCTTAGAGAACCTTAATACATTATCATAAAAATTGTTGAATATGAAGGGGTAATGTTTAACAACATTCTGGAACAGATTTTTTATAATAATTGAAGTATGATATGAGAAAAGAGGATCTTTGAATTTAGCTAAGTTGTTAGGGAATTTTTCTAGCCAAATATCATTGTCTATTGCACAATCTAGCTTCTTTCTAATATATCAGTTTGATTTTTGTTTGTTTGAACAATTTAATGTGTGTCCCATAAATTTTAGATGAGTTATTCTTAATTCCTCCACATATTCTTTAAAATCTCCTAAGAAATTCCTTAAGTTGCAGTGTCCATGAGCATCTGAAATGTATAAGGTTGAGTTGAAGTCTCCATAAATCATCCATGGTTTAGAGATGTTATTGTTGACTATTCTAAGATTGTTCTATAAGCTCCTTCTCTAAAAGCCAATATTGCTTGCATATATAAAGGAGATGCTCAAGTTGATATTCTCCTGCAAAAAGAAGATATTAAGGTGCATTGGTTTATAATTAGAATCCAATAAATCCACTTTAATCTCTTCTTTTTTTGTAGCATATGATAATTCTACAAAAAACAAGATGATCATGATTGGTGGGCATGTTCCATTGAGAAACAAAAATGTTCAGCTTACCAAGGTTTTCTAGTCTTATTTTGGTTTTAAGTAAGCCAATAAGGAGAGGCTTGTCCCTCATAACAAAGTCCCTTAAAACTGATAGCTTGGAGGGATAGTTTATTCGTCTAACATTCTATGTTATAATAGACATATTAAAGAGATTAGTCTTTGGAGCACTTCCTCTTTCCCCTTTTTGATCTTCTTCTTTTCACTATTTGGAACTTTACACTACTTTCAACTTCATTGTTTCCCTTTGGAATGCCAGTTTGCTCAACTGATGAGGTAGTCTGTGGAGTCCTATGAGGAGTTACAGAGACATCTGCATTTGCTGTTGTGACATCTGATATCCTAGATTTTGTGATGTTATAATTTGTAATCTCTTTTATGTAGTGATTAAAACCTTTTGGGGTGGCAAAAGTGGCTTGTATTTGCATAATTCCTCTCTTTTGATTTTCAAAACTAGAATCACTTGTATCCATATTATGTCTGTCATCACTTTGCTTCAGGTTTTGATCATTGATGATAGGAATTGTCTCCCAATTTCCCTACTTTTACATTGCATTTCCTTGAACAATAGTATTTTCAATAGTGTTAGTTAGCTCAGGAGAAGGCAACACATCTACTCTATCCTATATTTTGATGCCCTCTACATTTGTGTTTATAGGATTGTCATTTTCTATAATCTCCATAAGTTGGAAATCGTCTACAATTCCCATAAACTCCTGTGAGCTTCCAGATGTAAATGTTTTCCCAGTTGGTTTCCAAATCTTACCTTGTGAATTAGAAGGCGGCTTCCTATGGTAAGAGATGGCTATGCTATCTACCTATAAGTCATTATCATCACGTAATCTCATTATTGGGATTTCATCTAGAGGGTCTTTAGAAAGTTCAACACTGATGCATCTCCTCGTGTATCATATTCTTTTCTTCTTAGCGGTGCTCTCATCAATATAAAGAGGTCTTCCAATATAGCTAGCTAAGTAACTTAACCCCTGGGTAGTCTAGCATTTGAGGGGTATATTATGAAAATTTATCCAAAGTGGCATACTTTGGATCTTGATGGTTTTTAATCTCAAGTTAGGTTGCCAAGTTTATAAGAAGATAGGTTGATTGCCAAGATGCCATGGTCCCATTTCTAATATCTTTTAAGCTTTAGATATTGAGGAGAAAAGTAAGCATAATAAGATTATCCTTTAGATTGAGGAGAAAGTAAGCATAATCAGATTATCCTTAGAGAAAAGAACATTTATTAATCCTTTATGTTTCTAGATTTTATTAGACCATCTTAGTATAATAAAAAAATTTGGTCATTATTCATAGAAGAATCCAACAAATGTGGTTTCCCAGCTTTGAGCTCCTTCCTTTAATATCTCGAGAGCAGGACAAAAAAAGAGTTTGCCATCCATTTCCAACGATGGTTTGTAAGATAAGTTTAAGGGGATATGGTCTCCAACCACTTTTTTCTGAGTTTTTTGGGGATGGGGTACAACCTTCGTTAGGGAAGAGTGTTGGCCCCCAAACTTTTCTTGGAAGTTAGAGCTACTATATGTGAAATGTTGGAAGTTAAAAGCTGAAAATTGTGGATGAAACATGTTCACTAAGTATGCTTTGATGTTTTAGCAATAACTTGTTTCCTAGTTATCCAAATGAGGTGATTCTTGATTTGGATTAAACTAGAGAAATAGGGCTACAAATTATCTGATGAAATCGAGTTCTAATTCAGTCCCTAAGAATTTCAATTTTGGATCGAAGTTGAGCACAGAATATTATTTCAGTATAAGAATAGTTCAGAAATGTTTGGGATATAACTTTCAGATTTTCAAACCAAATTGAATGATTTTGGTGTCATCAGAAAATTAAGACAATGAGGAACATTTTTCTAGACGGAAGTATTATCAAATTCCTTCAATTTTTTCATGATCATTAGTTAAGGAGTTAGAAGCATAAGATGTTAGTTTTAATAGACATAAGGGGTAAAATGGGAAGGACAAGGTAAATGAAAGGTAAAATAGGAAAAAGACCAAATAAATGGGCTTGAAGTAATAAAGAAGAAGGCAGAAAAGTGGAGAGAAGAGAGAAGTTATGAGAGGTCAAATGAAAGAGGAAAAAACGTGGAAAAAGAGAGGAGACGAGAGAGAGTTCGTGAGAGTGTGGAAGAGAAGCTTGGAAGGAAAAAGAAAGAAGGAGAAATCAAGCTATATTCTATTGCAAAAATCAGAGAGAAAATTTCTCATCCATATTTATCGACGGATATTTTGTCCTTCGCAAATTACCATATATTACGAAAATTTCACATTCCGTCGGCAATCGGTAATTTTCTTGTAGTATTTGATAAATACATGCTAATTATTTGGAAGAAAAAGAGAACTCCTAGTGTTTATGATAGTGATATACACATTATTTAACAATTATGTTTGAATATTTATATTCTTTTAGTTTACTTCTATTTTATTTTGGACGAGGATGCACTGGCGAAGTTTCTATAAAAAATGGTCACATTTTACTCCTTTTGCTATTTTGGATAATTATAATATACATCAATGCGTTCCGATTGTACTTTTGAGAATGATTTTATGCGTAACTCTTTCGGAGGGTTTGCATTCTGACAAGATTCAAAGCGTCTGAAAAGAATAGTTCCTATGGTACCAATTATATCCCATTACTGGAAGGTGTCAAAATATGCATTTCAGGTCATACTAGCGAGTGAAGATATCAAAATTTCTAGGAAAACATGATTTTAAGATCTTGTACTCGGTGGATATATAATTGTAACAAATGTGACATCCATTCCATGTGTAGCTGGCCTACCCCCTTGTCAGTACACATTGCAGAACTAAATACAGAAGACGCATATTGGTAAATTAAGGACCGAAAACGATTATAAATCACAAATAGCATTCCGAGTATCAATCTTATGTACCTTTAAATATGTTCCAAGCATGATGATAGTTAACAGGATGAACATATAAATAAAAAGAAAATGATTGGGAAAAAAGAAGATGATGCTAATAAGAGTCTAAACGTAGCATCTGTTAAGTCAAAATAACTAGGATTTTGTTCGATTTTATAACATGAACAAATTAATCTGATGCTTTATAAAGTTTTTAATTCTTAATACTAAATAAGGCTATATTGATTTGATGTGGTCTTATTTTTCAACAAAGGAAGCGGATGCTGGAATACGCAACTTGGACTTCTGACCATCGGCAGATGGGCTTCAAAGTAATACCTCATTTCTGACCCAGGTTATAATACCATTATTTTATGTACTCTTGAAAATCCTTTTCCTTTATTTCCAAATTTTTAAGTGAAAAAAGAAAAGAAAAAAAGAAACGTGAACTGTCTAGAGTTGTACTTTATTTCTTTGCAATCAATTAATCAAGGGATAACATTAACGTGCCTCTTTAAGAGGTTATATTAACTGTTTTTATTGAACTAGCTCATGGGAATCATCGTTCTATGTATAATAAGAGCATGGTAATTTTATCCTCTTCAATCCTATCTAATATCTAAACATACCATTATAGATGAGTTTAAAGACTGTCCAATCCTGTTTAATACCTAAAACAACTCAATCCTATCTAATATCTAAACATATCATTATACATGAGTTTAATGACCCTCGAATCCTGCCTAATACTCAAAACAAAACACCCTAGTTTTGGATATTAGACAGGTTGGATAATCATAACAATTAACAAACAAATTACTAGGGAATAGCTCATTTTACAGTTTCTTTTCTTTTTTTGTGAAAATTCGTTTTGATATTTTTCTTTTGTGAAAATACATATTCCTTACTATTTTTATATTGATATTTCATTTTCTAAAATTTATGATTCAAATTACAAATCCAAGATAACTCCTACAATAGAAACGCAAAAAAGAATGAAAAAAAAAATTGCAGACTCCCGCTAATCCTGAAACTGAACGTTACTTTCATAGCTGGAAGCAGTGGGCAATTTAACGCAGTTTATTTATAATTCACATTCCTAGTAAGTCTTAGAGAAGCTCAAAAAATAACAACCAAAAGACATTTACCTACCATAAAAGGAGCTCTAACATATATATGATACAAAAGCTATGCTCATAGAGACTAGAGTGCATGTTGCTAAGCCAATGATGAGATACCGATTGATGCGGCGCGAAACCTAGCCGAGGAAGTTCTCTTCACCAAAGAACTGATGTCCGGAGAAAAAGCACCGAAATCGATCTCCGGTACCTCTGGAATAGTTGTAAGCGCTCCGGTCTTGTCATAAACAACATAGTACTCATCATGAGGTTGAAACAGGACGCTTGGATTTTGTTTAGACTTGAATACGGATTTGAGGAGTTTCTGGAGAGATCTGGAGATCTTGGAAGGTTTCTTGGACACAGTAGGGGGTGCAGGAGTCACAAGTCTTCGATCAGGAAAATGGGGCATCGATAAACTACGTGATGAATTTATAATAGCTGAGTCAAGTTGACGCTCGAAGGATTTAAGCTCGAAGGAGTCGTACAAAGAGCTACCACAATCCCATAAAAGGTTGGCCTTCGGTTGTAGCTTCTGGTTTTGGCCTAGCTCTTGCTTTTGCTTTTGCTTTTCTTCCTCATGGCTCTTCTTCATTTCTTGCATCTTCTCCATTTCTGGTTGAACGAAGATCAGAAAATAGAGAAAGGGATCAAAACTCAAAAGGGTTATTGCGTGTGAGCGTGATATGATAGAGATAGAGAAGGGAGGAGAGAGTTCTTGGGCGTTTGTAATGGTAGGTGAATAATCAGCCGCGTTAGTTGTGACCTTAAGGAAGACATGTAACGTTCATGGTCTCCACAAATATGGCATTAAATTCTGCTGTTCCGTGTGAGGGCTTCGCCATAATAAAGGATCACATTTATGAAGATGATTTTCCCATTCAAAAAGACCCATCATATTTATCTTCTTGATTTATATATACACGACTTGTTCAGAGACTTCAATCTACAGTATTTGTTTCATAAAATAAGGGGGAAAAAAAAGTAAAAAGCACTTGTCATCACATTTTTAAGGTGATTTGTGATGTGACTTCCATGACATCACTTAGCATCAACTCCCTACCTTAATCACACACCTGGATCCCACAATCACCCTTAATTCTACCTATTTTCCGGTCTTGAAAAATCTTAATCATTAAGTTGGGAGATTCTCTTTGCTAAGAACAAATTGGAGTTTCGTAGGTATCCAATCTAATAGTTGTTAAGCTTAGGTGTGTCAATAATTAGTTGGGTATGTGACGTGTGCACGAGATGCTTGCTGAAGATTGGTTTTTGAGGGGATATATAACTATATTTTTACTAAGCCCAACTTTTTATAAAAGGAAAGGGCATTATCTCCCGTGTATTTGACGCGGAATGAAGAGTAGGTTTCCTTGTTTGTTATTTAACTTGGCTTGGAATCACATGCCCCGCAAGCCGGGGAATTGTATGAACACATGCTCAATCGTGGGTGTCAATGTTAGAAAATCCTTTCTTATACTTCGAATCCCTTGTTTGGCCTATCATATTCTTCTTCGAGACCTTAACTTAAGGATCTATATTTACATTATATATAATATATGACATTCTCAAAAACGTCATTTTTCTTAATTTCTTGTACAGGTGTAACTGCCTGCCCAACTTGCAAACAATTATTGCCCTGCATTACTGGGTGTAAATTGGATTTGCTCATTAATTTAAACGGGTTGAGTCGCAGTCATGACTGTTTTTAATTTTTATCTTACGATGCGATTTCTGGTAGCCAATTGAACTACGGTGTAATCCCATTATTGGATAAGGCGGTCAAAGACGATCAGGTGTAATTGGGTAGATAGAGAGTTGGTAAAGGATAACAACCTTGTTGATCGAGGTTGACCTGAAAAAAGATAGTTATCCTCACTAGATATTGGGAATACATAATTTTCATTTTAGTAGGACGCATTACTCGGAAGCCTTGTAAATTATGTTTTCATGCAATATAGGATTATCCCGTAAATTTTACTTAACTCATGCCAAGTCCTGAGGACTATCATTGTATTTGAAGTCAAACTTCTAATAGTAATTTATAAGGCCTAAATTATATTTCAAACATAGCCGCTACATTTTGATAATTAAATTCGGGTAAATTAAATTGACTGTTGTGGTAGATATCCCCACGTGTTCTCAATTTAATATGGATCTTCGGGAACTGGAAATATAAGAAAAATTATCTATCACATAGACAACATATAGATAAACAATAGGATTTTTCAAAAAACGCATGCATCATTAGAATCTTACCACTTACTTGGATGAGTTTCTAGTTTTCACATATTAAAGGATTTTTCACAAAGAACACACGAGCATTGGCCAATTTTTGGTTTGAATGCTGTATTACGTTATCATAATATTATCTTTTAAAAGGTTAAATTATTTTACATTACATTTCTCTCTAATGGTGTCTAATTGTCATCATCTCTCACTCACACATGATGGGTTTAAATGATCAACATTTTGCTTTTTTCTCATACTTATCTAATAACTCGTGTGACCAATATATAATGAGAGCTTATTGTTATATATCTGTTAAGAGTATATAACATCTTGATTAATGAATTGATCCTATGATTAATGTATCTTTTAGTAGATATTATATATTATACCATAGGTCATGTCTCACATTAATTTCTTTTGATCTTATTTATTTCATCATGTCATAATATATTCAATTCTCTTCTTCAGAGTTGGTGGCCACCAATGCAAGTTAACAATTAGTAAATGATCTTCTTCTATTCTCAATTCTCTTGAATTTAATTTAATGTGCTTCCCTAGAATTGTCCCATAAGATTGCATCAAACATAATCTTTTAGTAACATTCTAAAATAGCAACCTTTAAATTTAATTATTAAGAATTAGCCAAAAGTCTTAAGGGTATTTAATGAAGCAACTTAACCTCAACGATCTCACACAATGTAAGCTGAGATCTTATAACTTACATTACACTACAAGAGTTAAGATATTCAGTGACAATTTTTTTGTGACTAACTATTATTTTGTCACAAATACGAGGTTTTTTGTGACAAGATAATTGATTGATACTATTGTTTGGATTAACTGTAATGATTTATTTTTTTGTTACTAATACAATAGTAATTATGACAATTTAGTATCTTTCACAATTAAGTTGTCACTATTAATACATTAATAGTGTCAAATGTTCCTTTATCACTAAGTTTTGTTATTAAAAGCCTATGCAATTTAGCGCCAAAATAATTTTGGCAGAAATAAATTGTAATTGTGACAAAACATATGTTAATAACTAATATTTTCTATTTGTTGTGACAAAACATAGTTTGTTCACTAATATTTTTTCTTTTTATTACGAAACGGTTAATCGTCACATAATATTTTACTTGTTGTGACAAAAAATTTTGTCAATAAATATTCAATTAATTAGTGGCTATTTTATATTGTCACAATAACCGAAATATAACTACGGTTACAACTATTCGTAATTTAGTGACAAATTTTTTATGACTAATTATTTTTTGATCACAAATAAGATATTTTTTAGTGACAAGACAATTGATTGACACTATTTTTTGGATTATCTATGATGATTTATATTTTGGTCACTAATACAATGGTAATTGTGGCAATTTAGTATCTTTCACAGTTAAATTGTCATTATTAATATATTAATAGTGTTAAAATTTATTTTATCACTAAGTTTTGTCACTAAAAGCCTATAAAATTTGCCTCCAAAATAATTTTGGCGTGAATTAATTGTAATTGTGATAAAACATATGTTGATAACTAATATTTTACTTATTGTGACGAAAACTTTTGTCAATAAAATTCAATTAATTAGTATCTACTTAATATTGTCACAATCACCAAATTATAACTGTGGTCACTACCATTTGTAATTTAGTGACATTTTTTTTTGTGCTTAAGTATTATTTCGTCACAGATACGAGGTTTGTTGTGACAAAACAATTGATTGATACTATTGTTTAGATTAACTATGATGATTTATTTTTGTGTCACTAATTCAATGGGAATTGTGACAATTTAGCACCTTCACAATTAAATTGTCACTATTAATATATTAATATTGTCAAAATTTCTTTTATCACTAAGCTTTGTTATTAAA
>JAOTAX010000197.1:27853149-27866606 GCA_025629825.1 Erythroxylum guanchezii
AGTTTACATGTTTATGCTTATAATTTTGCAATTATCAAATTGCTTTAATGTGAGAGATAAGACAAGAAGCACAAGAATAAGGAATAGGTCGTCCAACCTAACACAAATTCGAAAACTCTCATAAGAAAGATTAATTAATTATATGTTTGGTAATAGTTGAGTCTTCGTCCACTACAATTGTCGGGGTAAGTTCTTCAGCACCAAATTGTCCCTCAAAACGAAGGTGTAAAGTCAAAACGTGTGCTAAACTAGAGTTGTAGAAGCTAAAACTTCCATACGCATTAACTAAAGTTAGTTGAATCTAACATCGGAGCATAACTCATACCTTTGTTTTGGTTTTTTTTTTCTCTGTTGGGATGAATAAGGATAGATTGAAACTAAAAGAATTTTATAGAGTAGATAATTAACCCCATATTCCCTAATGGTTCTCAATTATTTAATCATAAATCATAACCCTATAAAAGAACGAACCAAAGAGTGAAAAAAGAAAGATGAAAGCAATAAAGCAGAAGATTAAAGTCCAAACAAAAATTCCCAAATCCTTGCGTCGACGAAATTCTGAAAAGTGGAAAAAGAAAATATCTTTAATTGGCTAGTCCTTACACTTTCTCTATTTTTTATTGATGAGGATGAACAAATTTAAGAAGTTATTGAAGAGGTTGAGTTTGATTGGAGATTAAGACTGAAAACTCTTCCAACATTGTAAGAGTCAAAGAGAAGGTTGAAGTTTGGTTGAATATTGACTCTAAAAAATGAAAAACAAAAGAAGGTGAAGAAGATAAGATTACAAATTTTTCCTACTGTAGTGAAAACCGACCTGTTAAGTAAAAAACCGACAGATTTTTAATAATAACGTTTATAAGCATGAATCAAACCAAAAAACCATTCAGTTGACCAACCAGTCGAATACGGTTTTACAATCCTTAATTATAAGTATGTCTACTCAAAGATGCAAAATGTATGATGTAACAGTATCATCAGCTAATGGAAATTTAAATGCAATAGATTTTGATAAGGTTCACTTAGCTAATTGAGCCGAAAATCTCCTTGCAGCATGACTGTAAGCTTTTGTTTGGATGGAAGGAAAGTAAGAGAAAAGAAAAGAAGAGAATTGTATTTCTCTTGATTTCTATTGTTTGGATAAAAAAATGCAAAGGAAAAATGAGAGAATGAAGAGGAATAGGAGAGAAAGTTGAGCTAAATGTATTTCCCATCAAATTAGTGAGAAAGGAGGAGAAATTCAAGACAAAGCAAGACAAGATAAGTAAATTACCATTGTATCTTTATTTAACAAAAAATAAATAAGTTCTATAATCAAGAGCATAAAGGTCTATAAGTTTCAATTCCTTCCTTTAATAAATTAGGAAAACAAACAAGGGAAAAAAATCTCATTTTTCTTCCATTCTTTTCTCTTCTTTTCCCTTCAATATTTACTTTCCTTTCCCTTGTGCACGTAAGAATCCAAACAAAGGCTAAAGCCACTTACGATTAAATAATCATCATAATATAGACAACATAGGTATGAAGGTAAACTATTCTTTTTCCTCTTTATCCAACAAAATTTGGAGATTGGAGATTGGAGATTGGTCAAACTAGAACAGGTCAACTCCAACCAAAGGTGGTTAACCTGTAGCATCTATATCATGGAAATGAATAGTTGCTGAAACAAGATACTTTCAGTCAATGAACATCATCTCAACGATTAATAGCCATTTCCATGATCACATCATTTAAGTAGTCGATTGGTCCGGGCAGACACCAGTGCAAACAATCGTTTTGAACTTTGGCGGTTTTGTTCTCTGCGAATGGATGAAACTCCCTGTAGGGACCCGGATGGCCATCAGGCCTCAGTAGTAAAAGTTGCGTGAAATCAAGAAGTTTGAGATTGACCCCATTTTCATTAGCTTTTGCTGATGCCTTCTCAAACTCTGCTAATTCAATATTTCGAAGAATGTTGTTCACGTCCTTTAATTGGACCTCACCTTCTTTAGCTGGAATTTGTTTCGGACACGTTCCTCCATTATGCCATTCTCCATTCTCGAAATGATCTGGCGTAGATGTCCTGAAAAGTATCAAGCCTTTGTGCTTTGATGTTACGATGAAGTTCATTGCATATTCAAGTGCTTTCTTATAAGCAAAGTCGAATCCCAACTCTGTCAGGTTCCTTCCAGGACATATATGGCAGCCCACTGCTGTGTCATTCTCATAGTAAATAGCAGCTTTAAGAAACCATTTTCCAGTTGAGATAATGACGTAGTCCAAGCTCTGGTACATATCGGTCCAGTTCTTATCAAGCTTGTCAATCTGCATCTGAACTTCAGATGATGAAACACCATTATAATCTTCAAAGATCGCAGCTTGTACAAGGAAAGGGGACCAAATATTAGATATGGTAAAATTGTAGGAAGGGAAATGCCATCTTTTTGATCTGTATTCTGCATCATGGTAAACTTCAATTGCTTCTTCAACCTGGAGCACAAATTATTTTCAGTTTTATCAATGTATTTTCACTTAAGGTCTTCCCAAACAATTGATACATCACATTATTAGTATTCTTCTCGGAAAGTCAACTAGGTTAAAAACAACTGTAAGCAGTAGCAACTTATAAATTAGTTTGCTTCTTCACAGGAGAGAATTTCACACCTATGTAGCTATAATGGGACAAAAACAAAACCATCAAATTCCAAATGGAGAATAAGTGGAAAAAAAACAAGTATTATAGCCACATAGAAAAGCGGGATATCAAAGAAACTTATATCAAGGATCGATAATAAAAACTGTCCCATGCTCAAGTTTGAAAGAAATATTTGCTGACAACTTTTAGATATTATAGTTGCTGTAGTAGAAAAAATTTGAAGATCTGCAAAACCACCAGTTTCAAGAAATACTAGTGTCCTGGTAAGGTCAACTACCAAGGGATGGATCGTCTTGAAGGCTACATGTTCTTAGGCATTTTCAAGTATGCCTAACCATATAAACCCAGACGGGAAGAGTGTTTAAAGTAAAGATTAAACCTGAACATACCAAAACTCATTTTGCATTTGTCATTTTCCCCAACATATTTCCTTTAACACAACCTATAACAAAGCAATTTGCAGCAATATTAAAAATTCAAAGGTTTTCAAATCACTTTCTAACATCGAGTAACAACCCCATGAACCTAAAAGGGAAAAACATAGAAGTATTCTTCTCATTGTGCTATGTCAAGGCGGCGGCCATGCCATTAAAAGGAAACAATGTGGAAACTTGAAAACTTTCCCGTCATTGAACAAAAGAAACTTGGGGCAAGCATAACTAGAGTTAAAGCAATGTTGAATTTACAAAAGATATATGTGCGACATCACCATGAAGAATCTCTATCTTAATGAATAACACTATCAAGAAGATCTCTTATTTGATAATTCATTCAAGGAATGACCAAGACGTCTCAGTTATATATCAGCTAATACAAAATAGAATGTAATTACCCTCATCTAGAAAATTAAGAATAAGAAGTAAACCAAGATATCAAAAGATCCCTAACACAGCCAAATTTAGCAGTTTTACACACAAAACACAACTGAAATATTCAAGACAATATGGAACTGGGTGAACTTTACTACTGTAAGTATGTATACACCTCGTCATTCCACATAAATGGTAAGCTGAGGCACAAGAGAGAAGTAATGAAATATCTGAAAGTCAGTTCACTTCCCAAAGTCAAATTTCAAATTTAGTTCGAGTATTCAAGCATACCGTGGAGAGCATGCACAACAATGACTGTACATGGTTGCGAGATATTGAATCACCAATGAGTGCCCATTTTTTGTTTCTCATTAAATCAAGAAATCTTCGAGCATCAAACGGAGGTAACTCACAGTCCCGAGGTTTCCACCTCCAGTATAGATAACCAGTATCTGACCGTCCATTGCTCATACAATTTTGATGACTTTCGATCAAAGGGCAACTGGCATTTGTGTAGATAGGTCCTGAAGGATTAGGAGCCCAATCCCCAATTAAAAGATCACACCTTCCTGCATCAATTTCAGAAACAAACCGTAGAGTCTACTAAGAACTAGATGAGACAATTAAAGGACAGAGAAAAAGGCCGTCATGAAATAGACCGCATAAGCATTAGATCTATCCAAATGCAGCCTCAATCATAGCTACAAGAATAACCATGATGATTTGCTTAAATATAATATAAGCGCAAATCTAAATGAGAGAATAACCCATCAAACATTGCGGAAGAACCACCAATCTGAATTTGCCTAAAAGCTATATTATGGCAAAGGGGATCCCCAGTGCCAGTCACCGAAACCATCTTATAGATCTAAAATTGCACGTAATTACATGAAGAAGCATGTCTCCAACTTGTCAATCCACTCTAAATTATTTTACAAATGGAAAAGACGAATAAAAAAGAGAGAAGACAGACAAAAGCTAAATCCAAAGCAGACAAATTCGATTACCGTTCTGAGGCTTCTCCTCTTCAGACACTGGAACATCAGTAGAAGGAGACGACTTGGGATTATCAAAAACAGGCGGCTTTGGAATATCAACGACAGGAATTGGTTCTGGAGCATCAACTGTAACAGTTGGCTTCGGGGGTAGTTCGGTTTTGTCAAAGAAAGATGACTCTAGCTCTGGCTCAAATCTTGAAGATTGGCTGAGGAAGAGTCTAAAAGCGAGACCCGATAAGAGAATAGCAACTCCTAGCTTCAATATCCAATGGCTGTACTTTTTAAGTAGCCATTGTCTCCACAGTACCTTCATTTCTGTCACTGCTCTGCCTTTGCCCAACCTCTCTAAAATGATCAAGATGTCGACTTTATTCCAAGATGAGGAGGTGGGTGATAGTCACCGACAGAGAAGGCACCTTGACGAGCACAATCAAAGTTGAGCTCAGTTGTTGTCGGGAAGAGACAAGAATGTTAGATCATGGATTGAACGGAAATCCTCAGAGTGTGCTCTTGCGTTTTTGCCAGAAGGGGAATTATTTTATTTATTTATTATTCTCAGTCAAAATCAATTAACAGTTAATTACAACAAATAAAAAGACTTAACCGAAGAAGAAAAAGAAACTGTTAATTCTTTGAGACCAAATTATTTTTCTTAAAAGGGCACTGTCTTATCACTAAGAAAAAGTAAATCTTTTTTAGTTCATTATGCCAATCTAAGTGGCTCATGCATTATACACCAATCTGAATAAGCGCATAACCTAACCCGGTGATCCAATGATTTCTCTCATGATGCACGGAATTATTAGAACAATCCTTAAAATGAGTAGGAACCTATACAAAATGGTCCCCGCCTCTCCATCAAAAACAAACATGTTGGAAGTGTTGGGGTTTTAATAATAGCACCCTCGATGCTCCATTGGTTTACTTAATTGGATTAAACTATCGAAAGGTTGAGGACTTAGTTCCTCTTTTGGACCAAGTCCTTGTTCCGTTGTTGTCACATAAACAATACCAATGACGTTGGCGCACACTCGGAACTTCTTTCTTACTTAAAATATAATTACGAGGTAGGAAGGGCTATTTGGAACGGCAACATTAGTTTACAAGTGATGGATGATGTCCTACCAATACCATCCTGAAAGGCTGCATATTATGCGCGCATGCGTGCTTATGATCTCTATCTTTTACCTAATACATTGAAGTCCACTGTCTAGACTCTGCAATAAGTTTCCAATACACCGGGTTTGGTTTCTCCATGTGAAAGTGATGAGGAATCCTACTCAAAGCTGCCAACACTAACAAGTAACAATACAATTGATATATAGGAACATTAAAAAAAAAGTCAGAATGTGGCATTTAGGTTCTTCAGCCATCTGATATTGTTTAGTTAACCATGCCTGGAATTTCTCTTGATGTGTTCCATTCCATATCCATACGTAAAACCAGGGATATGAAGACCCAATTTATCTTGGAATCTTTGCTTCCAAGTTTCAAAGATTACATAATTTCTCTTGGACCCTTCATGCCAAAGCCACGTTTTTGCTTCTGGACTCTGTTCAAAACAGTTGGTGATCACCAATCAGACATATATACCTTTTTTTTCCCTTTCCCATATGCAAAACAAGGAAAAGTTGCACCAATTAATTTCTATCATTATTATAGATGAGGTGGAGATCGTAACTGATGAAGCAGAACAAGAGTATAAGAAAAGGAGGACTTACGTAGGGGCAAGTTTGCCTAGGTTGTACAGTTCTTTACCAGTGCCTTCATCAAGAACTCTCCCTGAAATTTCAATGATATAGGATTTGTCTCTCGTTTTGGGCAGTCCTCTGATGGCAAGTAATTCTAGATCTCTCTCATTAAGCTCTCTTCCATTCACAAAGATACAAGTGTTTCCACCAGAACAATTTTCTGGCATAGGGTAATTGAATTCTTCAATTTCAGGCTGCAAAAAGAGCACCAGCACATGGTCCTTCACTTACGTAACATTGAACTTAATATATAGGCATTTATAATGAGCTATGACTTCCATCTTACAGGAATTATGCCTAAGCAACAATATCCTACCACGCCCCAGAATCCTGCTCGAAAATCATACCTGCTCAAGGCAGAAACATGACTTTTTAGTACTTTCTGAGTATTAAGTTATTGATTTCTACACTTGGTATATGCATGTAATTCAATTCAACCAAAGCTACCGCAGCAAAAAGTGACAACTAACCAATAGTTTCCTGGGTGAATAGGACCAGCTTTACTTTCAGCCATCTTCCTCAAACGACTTGGTATAGGTTGCCCGTTTACAAAAACATTAGGCTTTTCATCCTCCATGCGTTGTTTAGAGCTTGGGAAATCTCTCAAGCTCCTCTTCATGAAACCCATAAAGAAAGATTCTCTCAATGCACCGACCCTGGATACATCATCTTTTTTCACCACCTGAGAGTCCTGGTATATGCTGGAGTTTAGGCATTCATCAAATTGAACTTCAATTTCAGTTGCCATTGACGTATCTTCCACAGAATTCTGTCGACGTGTTATATTATCCCGTGGAACCATATCCCATTCTACTCTTCTGCTCCTGTTTCCTTCCCCATATTTGTTCACCATACCATCTAAGAAATCACTTGAATGCTCTGGAAAGTCTGAACTTGGGAACGTTAAAGATACATCATTTTCGTCCGCGAGTTCAACAGAGGAGGAAATGTTTTCGCAACCTATCGCATCATCTATCCTCCCCTTTCCTCCAGAAGTGGAAAATGAAACACGGCGCTGCCCTTTCTCAGATTCACTGAAACTCTTTCTCTGTTCTGATATTACTTTTTCCTTGGATTCTAATGATGCGAAGTCATTATCATGACAAGCATTCTCGCTAGGGACATTGGTAACGACAGCATACAAACAACCATCAGTTTTTAAAGGCAATTCATTTGACACCACACAATAACTATCATCAGTTTCCGTTGAAATTTCCTTGCTTCGTGATGGAAGGGAAACGACTAGCCTAGTCTTGTTAATTTCTAAGGAAAGTACCGTTGAGCAAGCACCGCATTGCAATTTCTGCCGATAGGTTTGCCTTACCTTAAGCTTTATGGGAAGTTTTAGCAACTCGAAGCAACCATGACACGCTATAAATGGGGAACCTCCAGCTATGGAACGACAATATTGGGCTTTACTCAGATGTACAAGAGCCCTCCTTGTGCAGCTCTGGCCAAAGCCAGTAGCATCGAAACCTATGTCACTTGACCAACCAGAGTGTAGTTGTTGATTTTTTGATTGCAAGGAAGGAGAATGGGAATGAGGACTACAGGTATGCGGTTCAATATGGTGCTTGAAAGTGGAATCTCTTGGCACCTTGGAGAATTTTCTCATGGAATAGTCAGGCTGATTCTCGTTGTAGCGGTAGGAAGATAAGCAGGCTGGATGATGATACAATTGTTCATGTGGAATAGATGCGCGGTGTTCCTCATAGAAATCCAAGGGGGCCTGCTGTTGCAGATGGGGACGTAACATGCCAAACTGAGCTGGGGAATACTTGGGAGGAAAAAATAAATTATGGTCGTCGATGCCACAATTTTCTGTGAATAGTGCAGGTCTCTGACCATACTGTTTCGTATAAGGAGGTTTATCAGGAGGCAACAGCCGAAAATCGTAATCAACAAGGGCAGGGTAGGTTTTAGAAGAACTAGGGGCTACTTTGGTAGGAAAAGAAGTCCTCCAGCGTTGGTCCTCAGCCACAGTACAAGATCTGGTGAGATTTTCTTTTAAGTCATTCAACCTCCTAAATAGCTCTGTTGGTTCCTGCTCTAGATGAGCAAGTCTATCAGGACCATCTAGCTGACTAAAGTCGTTTCCTGGCCTCCCATTCCCATATCCATAGTTTGAAGGGCCTTCATCAGGAGTAACAAAAGTTGAAAAATGGATCCGGTCGTTTGTTATGATTGGACCATCTCTACTCCGACTCGGATGGAACATATCCGACTGCTTCGTAACAACTCTTGACCTAAGCTGCCTGCCCCAACTCTTCCCTCTACTTGTATTGTCTCCTATATGAAGTGGGCTATATTTTTCAGCATAAGCAATTTCTTCCTCTGGACCCTTGTTATCAGTTTTTTCATTCAAAAATCTCACTTTTCTCTTAGCTTGCATATCCCCATCACTCTCAGATGCAGTCACTAAACCGATCTCTAACTTCTCCACGTCTTCTTCCCCACTATCGTTTTTCCTCACTTTTGGCTTTGCTGTGTCATCAGAAACATTATTTCAAATTCCCATATTTTCCCAGATTTAATCCTTTTTGTGTTACAACAAACTAAAACAGGAAACTTTTAAATTTACAAGGCGTTGAGGCCAAACGAATCCGATTCATGTGAATACGAGAATAACTTTTATGAAGAGATACGCGAGTGAAGAGAGCTAACCTCGAAGAACAGCATCACAGCCGCCACACTTGTATACAGAGTAGTGAGGGAGCTCTTTTAGGAGAGTACGACATTTTGGGCAACGAACAGACCGAAATTTCAACCTTTCAGCCATAACTAGCTTTTCACAAAAAACAAGCACCAAAATTTGTCGCAAAGGAAACCTCACGCACCTTATACATACACTAAAATAATAAAAGAAACAAATTCTATTTCAAGACCAACGTATTTTCATTGAGGAGCAACCGAATAAGAAACAAGCCTGCATAACGTTCCCTAGATGTACGAGGTTTCAAACCTACAAAGAAATTGTTTGCAAGAACCAAGAGGAGAATTGTTTTTCTTAAAGATCATTATAAGAGAAGTATGGATTCTTTTTTACACGGTTTATCCAGAAAAACTGGCACGCAGAAAGTGTGCAGAAATGACGCGTTGCCCCGTTGATTGATATAAAAGTTCAACTGAACTGAGCATTTAAAAGTATAGCTGTAGTAAAAGCTGGTAAATGATGAGTGACATGACTAAGGCTTGCTTCCAATAAAAGGTCAGCGGTCTTCTCGGGATAGCGAAACAGATCTTCTGAAGAGGAACCACAAATCTCTCTTAATCGAAAGAAGTGGCAGCTGAGAAGCAAGATTTTAACGCGGATAAGTTTTGTGCTTTCACTGAATTTATAGACCTGGTCACCAAGACCCAGGCAAGGCAAGGTAACTGATGAAAACCCACCCAAACTCGTAACTCCCCTCCATTATATTACTACGTCACGCTTTTGTTCCTATATCAACAAAAGCATAATAATCAAAATTTAGCCTTCTTCTTTTTCACACCATCACTTCTATAATAAGATAAACTAATGATAATTTTCAGGTTATATTACTCAAGGATACATGTATGACGTCGCTGTCCCTGCGTCAATTAACCGACCATTCCAGCTCCCAAGTAGCAAGCAAAAAGAGAGATGACGAGGGGAAGTGGTTAATAAGAAGAAGTCTAGGTGGGCGTTTACTAGTGAGGTCGCCACTCGCTAGAGAACAAAGTTCCTTTAGTAGTCCTTTTGAACGGGGATGTATCCTCTCATCTTAAAAACCAATTTCTACTCATGTTCATCCCGACATTTTTGTAGGTCCTGGATGAAATGTGATAAAATAGAGTAAAAATTGATTTACGAAAACATAAGATCTGTTCCTTTTTAATGCTATTGCTTAGGCTTTCATTTTAGATGGGTCAGACCATAACATTTAATATTTTTAATCGCTTGTTGGACCACAAATATGTCCAGCGCATACTTGATAAGGCCTTGTAACTAGAAAATTTCAGACAAAATGCACCGTAACCCACTACAATTATATGCTCTCTCTCAATGAGTCCCCGCAAATTATGATATTTATATTTCTTGTTTTTTCCTTGCTTATTTTCCCGTTTCATTTGCTGATTTTCAATTCCTTATTAAGATTTTTATCTAACATGTTGTGAAGTGATATTTTTTTGAGAATAATCTAATTATATTGGCCATAATTCATAAGATTAGGTGATGATAAATTATTTCAAATCCTTATTAGCAAAATTCTTAGTACGACTCATTTCATTATTACTTTTATAATTTTCTTTTTTTGAAAAGTAAGTAATGAAATAATTCAAAAAGTGGAAATTACAATGTGTATGAAGTTACATCTCCTAATAATGGACCTCAAACTAATGAAGAAAGTACATAGATGGATACATTTGACATCTTATCCTAGATGTTCAATGGCATTTTAATAGTATTGGATATGAGTAGATGATTAGTATTGATCCATAAAAGCCATCCTTAGTTTGAGCCTTGAATGACTCCAACTCTACTCCTTAAGCTCTTCATCTTTACTAAAGATTTTGGTATTTCTCATGCTCCAAATATAGTGCACCAATATAACAAAATCAGTTTTGAAGAACCTCTGATATTCTCTATTAGCCCATCTCAGTTGGCTAGCCCAAGCCAATGTATTCATCCAGCTAAGATCCTTGTCTTGTAAGCCAAATATATTGAGAAAAGCCCTCCATAGTTGTATGGTTTGAGGACAAATGAAGAATATATGATCTAGGGTTTCAACTTCCCTAAAGAATAAAGGGCAATTTGTAGCTAGAATTTGGAACTTAATACTATCTCTAGTTCCCAATTTGTGTGGGGCAGCTAACCATAAAATAAAAGAGTGAGCTAGAGCCATACCTGATCCCAATATCAATCTGTAGAGTTGAAACTTCATCATAGGTCCAAGCAATAATTCTTTGTAGGATTAAGCTATAAATTTGTGAGACTTGTGAAGTGTCCACTTATAGTTGGTTCAGTATTGATTAGCTCATCATGTAAATGTAAAGAATTTAATCTACTGTGAAGAAAATTTGGATTCGATGGATTTTGACCAGATGGTCATATATTGATATAGTTTCATCTAAAAAAATTATAATATTCAATTTTGTTAGTTGTAGAAAGCGAAAACTAAGAATCTAATAATTGTTGAAATTAAAAGAAAAAGAGATTTTAAAAATTTACAAGAATGTAATAAAAGGAATTTTTAATTAATCAATTTGAAATTTTTTTAAAAAAATTATGAATGTACATTGCATGAAAAAGAATGTCCTAAAATTTTTTAAACAAAAGTAGTTAACATAATAGTGTTTCTGAGCAAACTTTCAATTAAAATTTTGGAAAATAAGTCACTAAAACCATGATCTAACAACGTATCACAAATAAATTAATTGCTTCCTAAAAACTAAGAACAACAACTTAATATAATTGTAGCAAAGGAACCTTGCAATTTTAATGTAAGTGAAGTACAATATCTTTCGCCGATTACAGGTTAGTGGGAGTATAGTTTTTCTCTTCAGTACGAGTATGTAGAAACATATTGCTCACAGAGAATAATAATTCTAATTTTCAATTGTTGAAAGCATAATTATCCAAGAGCAACTCTTATTGGATATGAAAAGGTAACAACCTAATTCTATGAATTAGATATATAAAGATACGTTGGAAAGTTGTTCACCTATTCTAAGTCTAAGTACTTATATAATTTACTAATGATGTTTAGTATATAAGATATCAGATACTTGTGGAGTATTAAATATATCCATTATTCTATGTATGAGTTAATATTTAAGTTCAAGATAATAAGGAAATTACTTTAGTAGTAAATCCTAATTTAAGTCTATTTTACTTAAGAATAATATCATTCAAGGTTGGAAAGGTTCCAATATAGCAATAGGTGCTAACTAAGTCATAATACATTTTTCATTTAGTGGAAATGACTAGTCGGATTAATAAGTTCTTTAGGAAACTTTATATAATTCCTTGCATTGTTCAGAACAGTGATGCACTGTTGGACATTAAAGTCATTGGGCATGTTAAAAAAGCTAAGGTCTCATCAAAGATTCAATAATGTATTTGGACAAATTTCTTAATTATAATTGTAACACCCCATTGCCGCACGACCTGAACCCAACACCGACGGTGATATCCAAGTCTGTGCCCCGCGAGGGTAGCGTGCTAAAGCACTTAATCCCTCGAAAATTGGTACATTTTTTTGAAATCACAACACAATATGCAGAAGTCAAAACTCACATTGGGCTCACATTCATTCATAAACAATTTCAATAAACACAATTTTCTTTTGTAGCCATTCGGGCCCTTTCACAAATACAAAACACTCGAGTTAATTTGAAATACAAATTATACAAAAAGATGTAGAAAATACAATTCATTACAAAATAGGGAAAACACAGATGCAGATGCGAACTGATCCCGACCTCTATCCTTCACTTGAATATTGTAGGTATACTCCCGTTAGCCTAACGGGGTATTCTTTTGATCCTGAAAATATTTGCAAATTTTGGGTGAGTTTTGCGAACTCAGTGAGTGACCATCATCAATGGCTCACCCAGTCACATAACACATAATTCACACATCACACTTTATTGCACATTTCCCAATATTTCACATATTCATATTATTTCACATTCAATACACTGAATCATTCATATTATGCATATGTAGTGCATATGAGACTTACTTTCATTTATTATTATCATTATGACCGAGTGCCTTTTTACCAGCTTATCCCTTCATGGATGTCGAGCTTTGTCGTATAACGTGCCATATCCCTTAGTGGATACCAGGTACAGTCGTACTCGAGCCCGAGGCTTTATTCACATTCTAAATCCCATAAACTAGAATCCTTCCAAAAATCCAAAAGAATCAAAAAGATCTTACCTTGATTCTTTATCAAATGAAGAGATCTTTAGCTCAATTGGAAGCTTTTTCCTTCCTCTTCCTTTTTATTTTCTTAATTAACCTCAAAATCTTTCTTGAAGATGAAGAAGAATCAAAATCCTAGCTTGTTTTCTCTTCTTTCCCTCTTTCATTCTTTTTCATGTTTCTCTCTCTCTTATCACTTTTGTCATCCACTCATTTGCTTCTATAGAATCTTCTCATCACATTTGTCCCTTTATTTATAAGCAAGACAACACTCTTTCTTCAAATTATGCCCTTAATGATTGAGAATTGTCCAATTTATCCTTCCTTATAGGCTTATGTTCTTTTAAACTTAAGTGTCTTGCCAAAAGTACT
>JAOTAX010000197.1:27887543-27907803 GCA_025629825.1 Erythroxylum guanchezii
TTAGACCAAGTTGGTTGTGATGTTTGATTGCCATGGGCACGCCACCATTGTGGAATGATGTCAAATAAGGGTTCACGAAAAGAACCCTACAAGGTATTATGGACGCTCAAGTATTAAATATGTATTGTGGTAAGTTTGATGATATTCGTAAGAAGTTGGATTCCAAAAATGGGAGCCAACAGGGTGCATTAACTCTTCTCATTTGATTCATCATCTTTCTCTTTATCTCATTTCTATCTCATCCTCCTATTGTCATTTATTTCATCTCCTATATGTATATCCTCAATCAATTTAGAATCATTGATGAATAATCATTATGAAATTCTAATCTCAATTTCCCTAATATCTTCTTACGGTGGATCATAGCTCTTGTCACATTAATCAAACAACCATTTCGATTCTAAATTCATCTTCTTAAGATCATAACAAATTTATGTTTTCATTACATTTTTCTTGTACACTTTAATCTTCTCATTTCTACTTATATCCCTATTTTCCTTACACAATCCATGACGATACATTCACATTTTTATCACATTCGGGGATATATCACCACAGTACAATATTGGTGTCATATTCAATAATACATCCACCAATACAAATACGTTGAATCATTATCTATCATATTTACCCATATACTATTTCTTATTTCTAAATATCCACAAACTTTCGTTTTCTCATATTCTGAAAGAGCATCATTCTTCTCACTAATTTTATCAGCTCAAACTCTTAACACATGCTCATGTTGTAACTCATACATATGTGACTCAGACTAGGGATCAGTTACTACTGTCTAGTATGACATAACAAAATGCATGTAACTTGACATATATTTTGAAAAACACCCATATAAGATACCAAATCTGGGATTTGATACCAAATTGTAGGACCCCACCCTCGCAAGACACGTACCGACATCCTAAATGATGTCCGAGTGCATACCTCCCAAAGGTGGCATGCTAGAACAGTCAAACACTCAAAACTCAATACAAATTTTTCACAAATAGCATAAACGTATACGGAAATCAATAATCAAATTCGAGTCCATACCTTTATTTCATAAACATCGAAAACACAATTATTATTACATTTTGATCAATCTCATTTGCAACACATTCCAATTTCGAAAGTTATTACATACAGAAATATTCAAATATACATTATATATACAGAAATTGCAGAATATACAATTTGATACAAAAATATGAAAACAAACTTAGACGCAAACTGATCCCAACCTCTATCTCTTACTTGAATGCAATGACTATACTCTCGTTTGCTTAACAGGGTAACTCTTTTGAGCTTGAAAAGTATTGCAAATTTTGGGTAAGGTTTTGCAAACTTAGTGAGTGACCATCCTTGATGGCTCACTCAATCACATAACACATACAGTTCACATATTCACATTATTTACATTATTTCTTTAATAATCATATTGAATCACATACACTAGATCAATCATTTCACATTTTACATTCAACACATATCACATTTAGAAGTCATTCAAACCAATATAATCATCCATATCAGGCATATGTAGTGCACATGAGACTCACTTTCAATTTGTTACTTTGTTTTGATCGAGTGCCTTTTTCACTGGCCCATATCCCTTAGTGGATACTGGGCTGGCCCATATCCCTTGTGGATACCAAGCTGAATCAGATAATGTCCCATATCCCTTAATGGATACTAGGTACATTCACAATTGAGCCTAAGGCTCTTATCACATATCGAGCTTTAAGTCTTTTTCACTAGCGATTTCGGTCACAACTGCCTTTATCTTTCATGCATTCATGTAGTGGAATGCATCAATCACATATTCTCAATTAGTCACTTTCTTTCAATTTACACATTTCATTGGACCTAAGCTCGGCATTCAACATTTAAGTTGAGAATACACTTATTTCTTCTCATTCACATACATGTAACACTTCAATATCACATTTATGCATCAAGTCTTGGACCTTCATTGTCTGGCATCAAAATAAGCAAATCAGATTCATATAAATTTTATTCACATTGCATAATAATCATAATCGTAGTCATTCAATGCAGAAATTGAAATCAAAACAAATAATGAAATGAGACCATCTAGGTCGACTCACAGTACGCTCCAGATTAGCATTAACTCCCATGATCTGGAAACGTCTGAATGCGGATGTTTATCCTACACATCAAAATTATGTAATACACACATTGCACACACATTAATAATTGCACAATTATAAGTATTCCTTTATGCACAAATGTGCATATGGAATATATACAATGCATGCTCAATGACAATCTCGGGTATCTTTCCATTATTCTTGTCACTTTATCAATCATATATCAAAACTCACCTAAGTATAATTTGTACTTACGGTTTATACTTCAATAAAACAATTTGAATTAATATTCATAACTCAATCACTCGTTTCCTTTGAATCATAACTACAATCATATGAATATCTTTCATTCCCATTATTTTCATGCCTTTTGTACTTTGAGATTAACAATTCATTCACTAATGTTATTCTAACATTATATGATTATACAAGATTCAAACTCTCATTTCTTATTATAATATCTCCAAAATTCCAAACCTTTGGGACAATTTTTCATGAACATTTTGATAAGGAAAATGAAGTAATTTGGAAACACTTCCTTCTAGAAAGTTGTTCCCCATTGTCTTAAGTTTCTAATGACACCAAGATCATTCAATTTGGTTCAGTACTCCAAAAGTTATACTCCAAATAATTTGGATTGTTCTTATACTAGAATAGTGCCCTATACTTAATTTCCATCTAGAAATTGAAATTCTTAAAGACTGTATTAAAAATCAATTTCTTCAAAAACTTTGTATCTCTATGTCTCTAGTTGACTCCGAATCAATAATCATTCCATTTGGATAACTACAAAACAAGATATTGTCAAAATACCTAAGCATGTTCAGTGAAAAATACTGCAGTATCAATATTCCAAAATTTTTCATCATTTTCAGCCCAATTTCATCAATCAATCTCTTCCAAATAATTTCAGATGGCTATAATTTTTGGTGGAGATGTAAAACAACGTGTTTTGAATCTGTTGGTTCAAATCCCATGTCATCTAGAGGTCAGGAGAAGAAGTTATAGTTAAATGATCAAAGGATGTTTGCATCTGTCTCCCATTAGTAACCATAGAAGTCACGATCGTGCGCATTTCAAATATCACGATTGTGCAGGAGTATGATCGTGACTCTCAAACTCTTTAGATGCACGATCGTGCTTTTATTCTTCTCCTCTAAAGCATCTGATTTCGTTTCTTCTTCCTCTCTTCCCAAAACAAACTTTCAGGTCACTTTTACACGGTCATTTTGACAATGAAAATAAAGGATTTAGGCCAAACATTCTTCTAAACAATTGTTCCTTTTTGTCTCAAGTTTCTAATGAAACTAATTTCGTGCAATTTAGTTTGGTATTCTACAAGTTATACTAAGAAAAACTACAGACTGTTCCCAAACTATGACAGTACACAATACTCAACTTCAAGCCAAAATTTGAAACTCTTAGAGATAGAATTTGAAATCGATTCCTTCATCAAAAATATAGCCACACGTCCTTAGTTTAATTTAAACTTAAAATTATCACATTTGTATGTATACAGATCAAGATATAGCTAAAATACAGATGCATGTATAGTGGAAACTTTACAGCTATCATACTCCAAAAATTCTTCTTTCATTTTTTCCAAATTTTAAACTCCGACATTTTACATCTAACACATCTTATGCATAAATCATCTTTTCTACTTCATTCCTCTTCATTCTCAGCTCATTATCATTCACAAACAAATCAAAATCCATTATTACTCATAAATATCAAAAACAGAACATTCATATATGAATGTTCATCCTAGCTTCTGTACTTCTTCATTTTTCTGCGTTTTCCATTTTTTGCACCTTCTCCATTAACTTCTCTAACTGTACTTCTAATCATTCTTTCTCATATCACGACATCACCTTACACCATTTCCTTAAATCTAAACTCATTTTAACACATCTCTAAAACACCCAAAGAATTCACCTATACACAGTGAAAATAGAGTATATATATATATATATATATATATATATATATCAACTTTTCCTGAATTTTTCTGCACTCTTTTCATACACATTTTCATTGATCTTTCAAACTCAAAAATAATTTCAACACCAGCTTAAGACATATTGATCATCAAATCACACAAATAAAACATCCATACATCCACGGTGTACATGCAAATGACCATTTTTCTCATGATCATGTAATGTCAAGTAAACACCATTTTTATATCATATACTAACAACTCATAAGGATTTAACATGATACTTACTTGCTAAAACTCCAAATTCTTCAAAACATCAAGAAGCCCTAACTTCTCATGCAACCCGCGTACATGATCTTGAAGGTTGACAGGGGTTTGTTTCTTCTTGGGTTAGAAGAAAGAAATAACAAAGTGGGAGTAACAATAGGTAGAGGAAAGCAAGGTTTTTCTTTAGTTAAGGTTCGGTGAATCAAAAAATCAAAGAAGAAGAAGAAGAAGCTTCAAGAAGAAAGCCACCAAGAAGATATTTTAAGACAAGACAAAACAGTCTCTTTGTCTTTCAAAGTTAAAAGAAATGTGGGCTTAGGATTTGGACACTTGTCCAATTCCTAAGACTTTAACTAGTTTCTCATTTAATTAGTTCAATTATCTCTAAATCTTAATCCAAATGTCTCCTAATTTCCAATATCATTTTTTCACAAATTCTAAAATCATCTCCAAATTTTCAAAGTCATTTTCTCAATAATTTCTAAAATCATTTTTAACAATTCTCCAATATTATTTGTTTCTTATTTCTATTTCCTTCCATCAATTTACTTGCCTAGTTGCATTTTTCCTAGTCTAATAATATTCAACATTTTCGGAATTTATTCCTAAAATTCACCAAAAATTCAAAATCACTAAGCACACTTTCCAATTAAATTTTCAGTACCCATAAACCACAATTCTCAATAAAATCACCTTTCACATATATAAGTCAACTATACCCAGAATGTCAATGAATGCATGTGTAGTCATTTTAATGTGTGCAAAAATTTAAATTCACGTGCTTGTATGCTAACAATATGCGTGAGCATGAAAATGCATTTTTCTTAATCTCTTATTGATCTCATATGTACGATATTTTTGGGTTCTAACTCTTAATATAAGAACGGGATGCTACATTTTGGACCCTAGAAAAATCCTAGGACTGCTTAGAACATAAAAGGTATTTAAAGAATAAGACAAAGAGGCAGAGGGAGCTTTTACATCAGCCACTTTTAAAGAAACCCTAGAGAGAGTTATTAAGAGATAAAGAAAGAGAAGAAGGAAGAGAGAAGAGGAGAAGAAGCCAACTCGATGCACTTCCCAAATCAGGGGTTTCCCGACATCACTGTCACCCTTCGTCCATTCAATTTTGTATTTCTTGCTATTTTCAGTTTTAATATTGTATAGAATTGGAATAACAATTGATGATAGGAATTTTGGATGTTGATGTTGCTTCTAAACTCACCTTCAGGGTTTTATCTTTGATTTAATGAAATTTGATTCCTTATGTGTTCTTTTGGATTTATAGTGATTTAATTCTAGGCATGCATAATTCGATAATAAACTGAGAGGGTGAATCGAGTGAAAAATAATTAAATTGGGCTAACGAGAGTTAGGTGATTTAATAGAATAAGAATTAAATCAAATCAGTAAATTGTACGAAGAGAGATCTTGCAAACATTTTCAATAGTTTATTGAACAACTTTAGATCTAATTAGGGTTTTGGATAGGTTGTTAATTGAGAAATTGCAACTTCCATAATCTGATTAGGGTTTATAATTAAGGGATAATGGTTATAACTCGAGAGAGAGTAACCAACTCTAGGATCGTCTAAAACCAATAATTTGTTAATTTATAATTAATTAAGTTAGCGTTAAGGATTAGTAAAATCCCATTTCTCTAAATTGTTAATTCCTTTGGTTGATTCTTGAGTGTGTGTTGCAACTACTTAATTGTTAATATTCTCGCGATTGATTTTTAAATCAATTTGCTTGATTGAATTGAATACTCATTTTAGTTCTGTTACATTTTCAATTCATGTGAATTATTCTACCCTTAGATTTTAGGATTAGATTATCCCTCCTTGTGGGATTGGCACCTTTGGTACTACGCGAACAATTTGTGCTCTTGTGGATTATCAAGGTTAATTAATTAAAACTTAGACACGTTGAAACAACCCGATCACAAAGCTAAGAGCTAAAGAACCAATAAAAATTGCTTAGCCACTGCTTATTCAGGAATGGAAATGGAACAAAGGTTTTTATGGTAGCAATTTTGCGAAATCTAAGTGAATATGATAGTATATGGGAGATAAAGGATCAAATTACAAAATTTGCCCATTTCCTAACCATCCAAGTAGGTTTTCTCTTAATAGATTAATCAAGCTGTAAGTGATTGGAAGTATATAGTTCCATAAAGTGATGGTATATTAGGATGAGATAGATGAAAGAAAATTAGTTGGACTGAGCTAGTTTAGATAACCACAAATAAGAGCAAAGTTATTCGGGCAAAGTGATAGTACCTAAAATCGACATTAGATCTTGGTGTAGAAATGGAGGAAGAATTTGGAGTTTAAAGTTAAAAATCAAAGAATTTTTGTGAATATCATCATAGGAAGGAATAGTCTGTTTTAGACAATGTGACAAGTTAAGCCCACGATATGTTGGTTCCTATGAAGTGATTGACAGAGTGGAAGAATGAAGAGTAGATGTGAAGTCAATATCTGTATTTTTGAGATGACTAAGTTTATTAAAAATTTCGAGAACGAAATTTTTATAAGGAGGGGAGAGTTTGTAATATACCATTTCAATTATTACAATGTGTTATATGTTGTATATGCTTTTTATAGAATATGCTCTATTTATGGTATACTAGAGAAATTTAGGCGTTTAAATGTATTAGTAAGGTTATAACAAAGATCACAAATAGACCAAAGATGGTTCATAACTTGACCGAAAATTTTCAGAAACTTTTCAAAAACTCCAAAAAGCTACGAAATGTGAATGAATGAACTTTAAAAGTCCTGAAGTGTACCTTGGAGATTTAGGTGACACTTTTGAATGAAATCCAAACGATTTCGGTGACATTTGGTAATTTTCATATTCAATCTGAAAATTCTTCTAAGCAACCAAAAAAATTACCAAACAATTTCGAAGTATGATGAAAACTCCAAAATTAGGATTGGAGTCCCTAGGAACTGAAATGGGTCAAAATAGAGGTTGTTTGAATAGAATTCGGGTAATCCAAAATTATTGGACTAAAATGCCCTTTACTGAAAAATAATGGGAATTAGTGATTTTTCTCCCATTTAAAATTTTCAAACACCCAATTTTAATTTTTTATGCCTAATTAGAGTATTTAATGGTCAATTTGAAGTTAGGATGACCATAGAATATTTTTGGAATTTATTTGGGCATAGTGCATTAAATTAAAAAGAAAAAGGGACCAAATGGTCCTTTTATCAAACTAAATGCATCCAAATTCCATATGAGCATTATATTGGAAGATTTCCATGAGATAAGCATGAATTAATTGATATGGAAAGTAACCAATAAAATGGTGACAAGTGGCATGGATTAAAGTGTAAATATGAGAAGTTTTGGTAAAGGTGTAAGTATGAAATGTTATTAATGGAAATGATACGCAAAAAGTGTAATTAAGCCAAATTTTCATTTATTTAAAAGGGGTGTGGCCGGCCATTGTTGGAGAAAGGAAGAAAAAGAGAGAAAAAGAAAGAAAAGAAAAAGTAGAAGAGAGAGGTTCGACTAGGCCATGGATAAGTGATCCAAAGAGTTTTTCATGCTCTTCTAACTCCAATCAAGCATCCAACAAGATCCCATAAACATCCAAGTGAAAAGGAAGAAGAAATTAAGTTGGTAAGCTTACTAGTTTTATTTTAAAAAATTGGATTTCTTATGTTATAGTTTAGATTTGGTTTGATGGTGTGAATTGCACCCTTATAATGTGATATCAAGGTTTTATTGCATTGGAAGTGATTACGAGAAGAAAATCAAGAAAACTAGTTTGTGGAACCTTAGTCAAACTTGGTCAAAGGTAAGATCCATTGCCTAAAGTGTTTTATTTTTCCATTTGATGATTTAAGATTAATGAATGGCATTATGAGGTTAGTTTAATGATGAAAGAATGGAAGAAAAATTTTGGCCATAACTATGGTTTTTAATGTAATATGATCCAAAATTCTATTTTCATGTTTTGTGGTTTCATAGCATGATTTTGATGCTCATGAAGTAAAGAAATGAAAAGGAATTGATTTGGTTTTGGTTTTGGTTTTGGTTGAAATTTGGCCAAGGGTGCATGATTATGTAAAAATTTGAATGAAAATTTATGGTTTAAATGTTTGTATTAAAATGTCATAGAAGTGAATTTGAATTGCTTTTAAATGTTAGAAATCAAATGGAATTGAATTGGAAAAGTTTAATGTAAAATAGTTTAAGTTTGGCCTTAAGGGCATTTTTGGTACAAAAGTATAGTTACGACGTCATGACCATGTGAATGTGATTACGGGTAGTCATTAAGCATATTTGTCGCATTGGAATTATTAAATGAAGTATTAGGTTATTATTTGGAAAAAAAAATATCAGTATACAGAGTGTATGTGGAAAGTAACGAAGTTGAAATGGTTTATGGTGTATTTGGTTGGAAAATGTATTAAAGAGTTGAATGTATTTGCATTAGGTTTTTGGATCAAAAAATGAAGCCAACTGAAGGATTTCAAAGTAGTGACAAGGAAACTAGCAAGTTGAGTGTACTTTAAAATGATTTTATGCAAATGGTTTTTATTTTATCATAAAATGAATATTTATGTTGAGTTTTATGTGATTTATATATATTACAAGTGAATATTGCTAGTATAAATCTATGTCTAGCAATCTAGAATTTTAGTTTAAAAGTTAAATTTTATATGATTAGAATTTATATTGAAATTATGTTATTTGTTAATAAAAAGTGAATGAATTTTTAGCCTTTGGTATGCCTTGATGGTATTATAGATTTACTGGTCGAAATACCGTAAAACATGCATGGAAGTGTCTGAGGGGCGTCAGTTATTAACAGTAAGTGGCATTGTGTCTGTCAATAGTCTAGTGAGTCGCTATCTGCACGTATTAGGTATATATAATGCTAGCAAAAATTGTTCCGAGTAAGCGATGTAGAACCAACTCTGTAATTAGTAGTTAACCAGTCACAAGTAAGTGATACAAAACCATCTCTGTGACTTTATGCCTAAGGTATCGAGGCTCTGCCACCTAATACAGCCTAAGCGATGTAGGAATTCCACTCTGCTATATATACTTAGGGCACATTATGGTACCAATTCTAATGGTTGACTTATTTTCAGAATAAAAGTTTTCATAAAACTTTTTGCCACCGTAGTTTATTGTTGAAGGAAAAAGAAAAAAGGAAACTTTTATATCATGAGATTAATTTCAAAAAATCATTTCAAAATAGTATTTTAGAAAAATTAAAATTGTTTTTTACGAAATGCTATTTTATTTCCAGATCTTATGATGCATGAATGAATTTATGGCAAGTATTTTACCATGAGCATTATTATTATATGGAAATATTTCAGTTATGTTGTTATGAAAGGTTTCATTTTTAGTAAAATGATTAACATTCATTGAGCTCGTTTAGCTCACCTCTTTTTTTAATTTTTTAAATTAAAAAAATTCCACTATTTTTTGCACTTTTAACTTTTTAAAGTATAAAAGGTTTTTAACAGTAGAACGACTTAGCTTTGCAGGAACGCTTCGGTTGAGTTAGATATCAATTAGAGGACTATCGTGAGCTTGCCGAGAGGGTTCCACTTGGGTTCTTAAAGGGGAACTTCGGGATGGGTCCTTTCATCATCTCTCATTCACCTGATGTGTCATAATTTTATCTTATTTTTAACAATTAAAATATTCTATAATCTTATCTTAATATGTTCAAAACTTAGTTTTTTTTTTTGGATAAGAGTTAGTGATGTTATTTTACTTAAAAAAAGTATTTTGCTTTAATTCAAATTTGACATTTTAAATAGAAAAGTAATCTCGACAATAATTAAAGGTGAATTAAGGAGATTTGGGCTAAAAAATATTTTATTTTATAGATTGAGATCAAATTATGTGAATCAAAGTGAAATATGAAAAAATAGTCTAGCATGATCTCATACGTGAGCACACTCAGTGCAAACTACAAATTTGCAAGAGAAAAACATGTTAAAAGTGGTTTAAACCTTATCTTGGCTAGTTCTAGGTGAAAATCAATTGCAGAAGAGATGAGACATGAGAGAATGAACATGGCTAGCAAAAGCTTTTAAGGAATACTTTCAATAGTCATATAAGATATTAAGTCTTAGCCATACTCGCTTTCCCTCTACTTAAGAATTAGTATATCCATTTCGCCCAAAATGGGAATGGGCGAAAATAAGAATTATTTATTTATACATAATTAATTCACAACATGGGATGTTTAGAATAAAATTGGAATAAAAGAATGAGGGGAGTTAGACTATATGTAAATAACTATAGTTATATTGGCATAATATTTGTATTTGTATATGGTTTAGAAAATTTATGATATGTGGAATCTATATAATCATAATTGTAAGATTTCCACGTTGGTTTAAATGAATATAAATAGAGCCAATATGTGAAGGAGCAAGGCATCCATTTTCTAGCTACATTTTTCAATTTCTTAAAGTCCTTTTTCCTCCTTTCTTTAATAGATACTAGAGTAGTTTTTCTTTAGAAGCTAGTTGTAGAATGGTCATTGATGGCTAATTCTTTTACTCTTGGTTGAACGAAGTGGAAGCCCTTTTGGAACTTTTGAATAAAAAAGCAAGTCGTAGCGATTAGTGAACAAGAATTCCTCATAAGATTGGCTCTTCCTTCCCTCTATTACATTTGTTTAATTGCAGGAATTTAAGAATTAATTTAGGGTACTTACGATAGTGTCATAATCCCTTAAGACACCTTTTTATAAATATATACATGTGTGGGTGGGTAGGTGGGTGGGTGTGTGGCTTTTAATATTCTTTTTCATAGGACGGATGAAGATTTGTTCAAAGTACAATTCAAAAAATTGTCTCTACTAACATATTTATAAAAAAAAAAAACCTATTTCCATATTTGGTTATCTTGTTTTGAAAGATTCTAAGTTGACTTCATAATGAATGTTTATTTCATAATGATTATGCTTTTGAATCCTAAACCTCCTTCCCTTTTTATCTTGCATACTATTTTCTAAGGTGCCATATGCAATTTTCTATTTCCATCAATACCTCTTTCTAAGGTGCCATATGCAATTTTCTATTTCCATCAATACCTCCCCATAGAAAGCGTTGCTTTTCTTAGTTAAATTTATCATAAATTTCTTTAAGAAGTTTGGTGCCCTACATAGTATATAAAAAAGAATAGATGAGAAAGTTGACTTAATGAGGGTCCATCTTAGCCGTAGATAGATTTCTTTGCTTTCTAGCTTACTAAACGATTTTAACTCCTTCAAGCAAGACTTCATAAACAAATTTAGTGGCTTTGGTATGCAATAGTACTACTCCTAAATGAAGGTCAAGATAATTTGCAGCTTTGATACCCAACTTGAAACTTAACAAAATCTTAGTTTATTTTATAGTATTTGGTTAAAACCAAACTTTAAATTTATCAAAAAAACACCTCGATTCCTAAGACAAAACAAAAGTTTTGCAAATAATTCATCCTACAACTCACTTGGTGTATGAAGGTCTCATCAAAAGTAATAAGGTTATTTACAAAAAACAAATAGGAGATCAACATCCTTTTCCTAGAAACTGTAACAGGTTTTAGTTTCCTCTTCGCTACCTCATTTGAGGATAAGTAATGCCATTTCTCTATGCAGAAAAAAGATGGCAACGGTAGGGTCATTCCGAACGTTTTATAGTCCCTAGGCAAAGTGAAAAAAAAGGGATTTATAAGGGGGTTAAAAGTGGGCCCCATTTTGTCTCATTTTGTTATTTATGAAGATCAAGAATGGGCCTTATTTTGCCTCATTTTTCTCTTTATAAGGATCAAGAGTGGGCATATTTTGCCTCATTTTGTTATTTATAAGAGTCAAGAATGGGGCCCTATTTTGCTTTTCATAAGAGTGGGCCATAGACAGGGGACTTGGCCAGGTACCCTGCCTGCCTTTACCCAAGGTCGAGCTTAAATAAGGGATTCCCTTATAGAAACCCTCTAGAAAATGTGAACTTTTTCAATTCTTCTCTATTCCAAACTAAAAAATCATTGTCGAAATCATCCACAAGTGATAAGAACTTTAATTTTATAAGGTACTCTTAATCCATTAAGAACATTGTTTCTAAAGTCCCACCTAATTTTGTTATATGCCTTTTCAAAATCAATCTTTAAAATCATAAAACCCTTTCTTCCTTTCTTCTTTCTTGAAGTGTGAATTGCCTCATAGGTTATGATTACATTCTCAACCTCGTTCTTCCAGGAATGAAGTTACTTTGGTAAAAATTAACCAACTGACTTATAAACAATTTAGTTATAGAGGCCACCACTTTAGAGATATTTCAATAATGACATTATAATGAGAAATAGGCCTTAACTCTTTAATGAATTGTGGTTAGGGAACTTTGGGAATTAGCATAGTCAGGGTCTTGTTTAAAGGAGTCATAAGTGACTCATTCTTAATAGCAGATCGCACCATTTCTACTATTTTATTCCCTACCACCTCCTAATTTTCTAGTAAAATGGGGGGTTCAAGTCATCTGAGCATAGGGACTTTAGCAAATTCAAGCTCTTGATTGCTTAAGTACTTCATCTGTAACTGGTTTGATTAATCACAATATAGTCTCATGGGGGAGCTTATAGAGTTTCAACAATAAAGAGGATTATTGGTTAAGTTGCTCCACTTTCTAAAGTTTTTAAAAGTGCTCTTGAAGTTCTTGCTTAAGGAGATCACCTTCTAGAGTTTTCCCATTGTTGTGGAGTGATTTAATAAAATTATGTCTTCCACAGATGATAGTATAGGTGAAAAAACTTTATGTTCCTATCAACTCACTCAGTCCAATCTTCCTTAGACCTCTGAAGCCAATACAATTCTTCCTTATCAATGATTAGATTGTATTTATTCTTTAGCTATTTTGTAAATTAATGAGGTAATTGTTTGGTTTCCTTACTAGGCCTTTAGTATACAATTCAATCTCACTATAAGTCTTTTCTTCTTTTTGAAATAGAACTAAAACTTCTTTGTTCCAAATCATTAAATATGTTCTTGTCTTCTGAATTACAAAAGTGAGGTCTAGAGAGCTGTCAAGCTAGATATCCTTGATAATTTCCTTATAGCTCAGGAGTGTTTACTAAGTTGTTTCAAATTTGAATTTTTTGGTATGGGAACAAAAGTGTTTCTCCTTAAAATCCAATATAATAGGGCAATAATTTGAGTATATAATAACTAGATGAATTATTTTAGCCTTTGGAAAGAGAAATTGTCATTGAGAATTATTAAAGACACAATCTAAATGTTTAAAAACTCGGAATCTTCCTACTTAAACAATACACTAGGAAAAAAGGATTATCTATGAACTTTAAGTCTATTAGTGTTGGTTTTCTATCCAACATCGGAAGTAGTTGAGATTAGAAGCCTCTATTAAGGATATGTAAGGAGGCATATACTTAAGTTTTTATGTATCCCAATATCTCTTTCCCATAACCTTATGTATTAATTCTTGGTGTGGATTGTGAGATCTTCCTCTTGGAATCTTTGTTTTCTATAATAGAAAGTTTTCTATTCTTGCCCATGGTTTTGTCCCATATTCGTTAAGAGGTTTTTCATATTAAATCTTGTGTGTCCCTTTTTACCTCAATTTCTTTTATTGGTGTGTTTACTCTATCCGGGTGGAGTTTATCTCCTATCAACGGTATCAGAGCCCAAGGGTTGCTCAAGTATGCTCTTTGTTTACAGCATAGTTTGATCTTCTACATCAAAAAAATGAGTTTTTATTTAGTGTTCTTACTGGTTAAGGGTGGTTCTATTCTCATATTCTTTTTGTCATTTTTTGGGCATATTTCGCTAGTATTTGAGGTGATTGAGTGCATGTCTAAGAAAAGATCTGTCTAAGGAGATTGAGTTTTAAGTGAGACCATTTATGACCCCTCCAGTCTTTCCTGGGAACTTTCCTAGTGTACTACAGTCTTATTATATACTAAGTGGAGGTAATTTGAGGTGATTTCCCTTTTTCACATGAGAGAGTGGGAATCAATTCGTGTGATAATAACAATGTCAACGAAATTCGATATTACAAAGTTTGACGAAATAAAGTTCTCGTTATGGAAATTAAAGATGAAGGCAGTATTAGTAAAAGATAACTGCTTTGGAGGCCATCAGTGCTAGGTCGGTGGATTTCACAGATGACGTCAAATGGAAACAAATAGATGCCTTGGCCATATGAGATTTCCATCTTGGTCTATCAGATGATATTTTGCAAGGAGTAGAGGAAAAGAAAATAGTTAAGGAGATATGGGATCATCTCATAAAGTTATATGAAGCTAAGTCTCTTCACAACAAAATTTTTCTAAAGAGGAGACTCTACACATTCCGAATGTCTAAATCTACTTCAGTAACAGAGCATATCAATACTCTGACCTCTTTATGCTCTTAACTTTCAAAGTTGGGACATATCCAACTGAACGTGCGGAGATTCTACTCCAAAGTCTTTCAGATTCATATGACCAACTTATCATTAATTTAACCAATAATATCCTCACAGATACTTTGGTATTTGATGATATTGCTGCTTCGGTTCTTGAAGAAGAAAGCAGACGCATCAATAAGGAAGAAAGGCTAACAAGTTTGCATCAAGTGGAAGCCTTATCGATGACGAGAGGACGGTCAATGGAGCATGATTCCACTGGGAATCACAAACAAGGAAGGTCCAAATCTAGAAGTAAGAAAAATATCAAGTGTTACAACTATGGAAAGAGAGGACACTTTAAAAGTGAATGTCGATTCAGGAAGGGTGGAGACAAGGCCTCTGAAACATCAACTTCTCAGGGATGTACTGCTAATGGAGAAATCTTATACGGTGAAGTAACAATGGTGTTCAAGGATAGAGTAGAGCCCACTGATGTTTGGATAATGGATTCAGGAGCAACGTGGCATATGACTCCTTGTAAAGATTAGTTTCACACTTATAAATGTATCTCTGCAGGATCTGTGTACATGGAAAATGACCATGCCTTGGAGATTGTTGGGATTGGCATCATCAAGTTAAATATGTACGATGGTGCGACATGTGAAAGGCTTGAAGGAGAATTTATTATCTTTAGGACAATTGGATGAAATTGGGTGCAAGACCTCCATTCAAAATGGAGTTATGAAGGTGATCAAAGGAGCAATTGTAGTAATGAAGGTAGAAAGGATAGTTGCAAACTTATACAAGCTTATAAGAGAGACGTAAGTGGAAGAAAATGCATTAGTTGCATCGATTAGTTCTGTAGAAAATGCAACAAAATTATGGCACCATAAACTTAACCACATGTTAGAACAAGGATTGAAGATTCTTGCTGAGCAAAAACTACTCCCTAGTCTCACGAAGGTATCATTACCCTTCTGTGAGCACTACGCTATAAGTAAGCAGCATAGTGCATCGAATTCTAGAAGTAAAGATATTATAGAATTGATTCACTCTTATGTATGGCAAGCACCAATTATGTCTCTAGGTGGAGCAAGGTACTTTGTGACCTTTTTTGATGATTACTCTAGAAGATGTTGGGTGTATCTTATCAAGAGAAAAGGAGATGTATTTCCCACCTTCACAACATTTAAAGCACAAATTTAGATATGGGGAAGAAAATCAAATTCCTCATGACTAATAATGGTGGAGAATATACTGGTGATGAGTTCATTGATTTTTATAATCGAGAAGAAATCAAATGTCAATTCACTGTGCCTCACACTCCTCAACAAAATGGAGTGACAGAGCGCATGAATAGAACTCTGATTGAAAGAACTAGAGTCATATTGAGAACTGCAAGTATGGTAAAGTCTTTTTAGGCGAAAACAGTGAAGACTGCTTGCTATGTGATTAATTGATCACCAAAAAGATCGATTAATTTGAAGACACCGATAGAGATGTGGATCGGTAAACCAACAGACTATTCTCAGTTACACACATTTGGAACTCCTGTGTTTATGATTTATAATACCTAAGATATCACCAAACTATATCTAAAGTCTAGAAAAAGTAGATTTATGGGGTATGCTGATGGAGTCAAGGGATATCGACTTTGGGATCCTACTGCCCACAAGCTCTTCATTAGTAAAGATGTCATATTTGCATAAGATAAACTACAAGAGAAAGGTCAAAATAGCATGTCTGAAGAAAATTTTGAATTTGTAACGATTCAGGAAGAAAAGAAGACTGAACAGAAAGATTCTACTGAAGCTATATCAGATCACGAGGAGCAAGAACTGGTTGAATATGAAAATATAGAAGTTCAGCGGTTAACCCGTGAAACGAGAACCCTAACCTGGCTGTCTGATTATATTATCGAGGGCTATGTTGCATACTTTCTCCTAATAAAAGATGGAGAACCATCAACATTCCGAGAAGCAATAAATAGTTCAGATGCATCACTTTGGATGGAAACAATGCAGGAAGAAGTAGAAGCTCTTCATAAGAATAAGAAACAGAAGCTTATGTCACTACCACAAGGGAGAAAGGCCCATTGGCAACAAATGGGTATACAAGATCAAACGAAACAGTGATGATCAGGTGGAGCGGTATTGTGCAAGGCTGGTGATAAAAGAATATGCTCATAAATAAGGTATTGACTTTACATAAATTTTATCACCTGTAGTTCATGTTAGTATAATTCAGAGTGTCTTAGCTATGTGTGTTACATTTGATCTATATTTAGAGTAGTTAGATGTAAAGACTACATTTTTTCATGGTGATCTTGAAGAAGAAATTTACATGCATTAATCAAAAGGTTTTGAAAAACCAAGGAAAGAGAACTTGGTTTGCAAGTTAAACAAATCTTTGTATAGTTTAAAACAGGTGCCAAGATGTTTGTATAAAAGATTTGATTCCTTCATAATGAGTTATGGAATTCAACAGATTTAGAGCAGACCTTTGTGCATATTTTAAAAGGTTTTGTAATAATGATTTCATTGTATTATTGTTGTATGTTGACGACATGCTGGTTACAAGCCTCAACAAAGATCATATTCAAGATTTGAAGGCTCAGTTAGCTGGGGAGTTTGAAATAAAGGATTTAGGACCAGCAAATAAGATTCTAGGGATGAAAATTTACCGAGACAGAAATAACAAGAAGATTTGGTTATCTCAGAAGAATTAATTGAAGAAAATCTTTCAACATTTCAATATGCAAGATTGTAAGTCAATGTCTACCCCTCTTCCTGTTAATTTTAAGTTATCCTCAAGTAAAACCCTAACAGTGAAGCAGAGAGGAAGGAGATGTCTCAAGTATCCTATGCATAGCTGTGGAAAGTTTAATGTTCGCTATGATTTGCACAAGATCAGATATTGCATATGTAGTGGGAGTGGTTAGTCGTTACATGGCAAATCCTGGTTGAGAACACTGGTGGGCTGTAAAGAGGATCATAAGATATATTAAAGGAACCTCAAATGTTGCTCTATGTAATAAAGGATTTGAATTTATTGTCAAATGATATGTTGATTTTGATTTTGCAGGCGATCTTGAAAAAGGAAAATCCACTATAGGCTATATGTTTACTATTGCAATAGGAGTTGTGAGCTGAGTGTCTAATCTACAAATAGTTGTAGCATTATCTACAACAGAAGCTAAGTATATGGCAGCTACACAAGCTTGCAAGGAATCGATCTAGATAAAAAGGTTTTTGGAGGAGCTTGGGCACCGTCAAGAGAAAATCCCTTTATATTATGATAGTTAGAGTGCCTTACATATTGCAAAAAATCCAACTTTTCATTCCAGAACTAAACATATAGCAGTTCAATATCATTTTATTCGTGAAGTGGTGGAAGATGGAAGTGTGGACATGCAGAAAATTCACACAAAAGAGAACCTAACAAATGCACTAACAAAGCCAATCATCAATGATAAATTCATATAGTGTAGATCCTTGTATGACAAGGCGGAGACATAGACAGTAGAGAAATGGCAAGATAGAAATAACGATATGGAGATTGATTGGTTCTCAATCAAATCTCTAAGTAGGAGATTGTTGGTTTTCTATCCAACATCGAAAGTTAGTGAGATTAGAAGCCTCCATTAAGGCTATATAAGGAGGCATATGCTTAAGGTTTAACTTAACCAAAACTCTTTTTCCAATAACCTTGTGTATTAATTCTTGGTGTGGATTGTGAAATCTTCCTTTTGTAATCTTTGTTTTCTATAGTGGAAACTTTTCTATTCTTGCCTATGGTTTTTCCCTATATTCTTTAAGGGTTTTTTGCATTAAATCTTGTGTGTCCCTTTTTACCTTAATTTCTTTTATTGGTGTGTTTGTTCTGGAGTTTATCTCCTATCAATTATATTATACTTATTGATCATTTCTTATAAATACCTATTTTTCCTTATTTTGGAAAAGCCTCGTCCTTTCCCGTGAGAGCTTAATACTTGATTAAGACACCAATAATTAGCTATGGACCAAGCGCACAACTAGAGTTTCATAAAAAGAAATTCCTTTGCTGCTTCCTTGGGCTTGGCAAAGGACTAGCATAGATCATATTAAAGAGCCAAGTGATTTTATAAGAAGCTACACCTTCTAATGTAATAGGTTGGTTGGAAGAATTAATTTCTCATAAATGTAGATCCATGTTTGTCCATTTGAGCTAGATTCCTCCTGAGGAGCCAAAGACTAGACACGCATAGGTAATTAAAGCTTGCCTTTTCTATTGTCTTACAAGCTTTCAGTCCATTAATATGTGGCTTAGCAACTGCTATAATGTTGGGGAAATGCTTGTGTAGTTAATTCGTTATATTTCTGCAAAATAAAGGGTTACCTGATCTTCCAACATTTTAGAAAAGAACTTTCCTTTTAATATAGTAGATGTTAAAAGCAAAAGGACAAAAAAGGAGCTTTACCCGTGTTATAATACTATACGTTGGAGGGTGCTAGTCTTACCACTCCTATCCTTTCCCTCCCAACCCCCCTGCTTGCTTCTCAGCTAAGGTGATACCATCACTAGTTCTTATTTCCATACACTCCAAGATACCATCATTTTAAGCAATAATTGAGCTCTAGTCCCTTGGACTTATTAAATTTTGTATATTCTTATCCAATGGATCCCCAATTGAGAAAAGTGGAATTGGGCTTAGAACTTTATATCTCCTAATGCTCAGAATTATTTGAGTTTGCATTAGATGGAGCGATGATTTGAATGATTTATGAGGTTTTAACAGGGGTTTTTCCTTTTTTGCTCTTTTTGCGTTGTCATTCCTCTGCTACGTGAGTACTGAAAAGAAAGGAGTTTGACTTCTCCCACATTTGTGGTGAGAACTTTTTAACTCCTGTTGGTAGCGTTGTCCCATATTTTTCAATTGAGTCATATATCTAATAACAGGTTTTTCCTTCCTCGCCCTTTTGAATGTTCAAGTGATAAATGAATTAGAGCTTTGTGGATTAGCCTTGGGGTTTTTTTTTGGTGATGATTCATTTTGCCTTTAAGTCTAAAAGGTGTTTTCGCTTTACGAACTCTTACTGAATCTAACATCCACTAACCAAAATCCTTTTCTTCAACCTGCCTTCCTACTTGGGCACTGAAGTTTGTTCTGAATTTGAACTTGAGGATTTTATGGGGTTGCATTTTAAGCAACTTAATTTCATACTTCCAACCATTCTACACCTAAAAGAAATAAAGAACATTCCTTCATATTCAACTCTTTGGCATAATTTGCCTGTAAGTTTTTTTGGAATCAACTGCTTAGATAGTTTATGCTCGACATATATTCTTGCAAACTTACCCCTTGTTGTCTTTATTGTGCTTTTGGCCGTGTTTGGTTAATAGCGTTTCAACTATTTATTAGCTGTTTGACTCAAATAAGCTGTTTGAACTATATTAAAAAAGTTTTTTAGTTGTTTGGTAAATAGCTGGTTGGGTTGGCTGATTCAACCCAACCAACTATTTTTTCACAAGCTCCTCCAATGCAGCGTTTACGTTCAGCTGATTCATTTATGACGATCTTGGGGGGGG
>JAOTAX010000197.1:27919631-27935190 GCA_025629825.1 Erythroxylum guanchezii
GTATGCTTCCGCAGTTTATCTCCTTCGTTTGTTCCGACGGGTTACCCCGGGTTTAACCTTGGGGGTCGGGACTCGGGACCAACGGTCTTCGTTTTCGACTCTGTTGTGTTTAAGTAGTTGGGTCTCGGAAACAGGATTCCAACAATTGAGAAGGAAATCCCAGTGGATAGAGTCATAGGCTTTTTGGAGGTCCACTTTAAAAGCATACCTCTTCTGATTATTGGAAATGTGATAATTCCTAAAGATCTGTTGTGCTAAAAGAATGTTATCCCCTATTCTGCGGCTCTTGATAAAGGTGCTTTGATTGGCGGAAACTATAAGAGGGAGAATGTCACTAAGCCTATTTGCTAAAATTTTAGCAATAACTTTATAGAGCAAGTTGTAACAAGAGATAGGTCTGAAGTCTGGGACAGTGGATGGTTGAGCTATTTTAGGAATAAGGGATATGAATGTGGAATTGAGCTCTTTGAGGAGTTTACTATAAAGGAAAATTTTTTTAATAGCTCCAATAACTTCTTCCCCTATAATAAGCCAGGCCTATCTAAAGAAGTACCCATTAAAGTCGTCTGGACCAGGGGCCTAATTGGGATTTAAAGAGTGAAAAGCTTCTCTAATTTCTTATGGTGAGACTTCAACAATGAGAGCATTTAAGTGAATATCAGGCAATGGATTAAGGAAAAGATGAGCCATAAACTCTTTGGACGGGTGGAGATTCTTTACAGCCCCTATAGAGCCTTTGAAGTAATCAAGAAAATGAGCCTGAATTTCAAGAAGCCCCACTACCTGAATGCCATTTCCCACTTTAAGAGAGTGTATGGAATTTCTGTTTCTATTGGTAAGGAGGGAATTATGAAAGACTTTAGTGTTCTTGTTGCCTTCTCTAAGCTAGTTGATCCTAGAGGACTGTCTATAAATGGATTCCTGATCCGCTAGAACACTGCACAGCTCACTAATGGCCTCAGATTCCTTCGCTAGCAGCAAGGGAGAACTAGGTGATAACCTCAGTTGGGTCTGAATATGATTGAGGTTGGCATGACTCTTCTCGACTCTTTCATTAATATCCCCAATCTGACCTGAGTTCATAAGTTTGAGAGCTTGCTTTACAAGCTTCAGTTTGGAGACGGCCTTATACATGGGGGTTCCGATAACTGGGGAAGACCAAACATCCTCAACAGTCGGCAGGAAATTAGGTTGAGCAGCTAAGAAGTTAAAGAATCTAAAAGGTATAGTTCGCTTCTACTGGTCCCCAACTGACCTAACCACTATCGGAGAATGATCTGATATATGAGGGTTCAGGATAACTCAATGAGAAGTAGGGAACCGAATGCTCCAAGCTGAATTAATAAGGGTTCTATCTAACTTCCGAGCTGTAAAGGAATCTCCCAATTGTTTATTAGACCATGTAAACTTTGGAACACTGGAATTTAAATCAAATAACCTGTTATCCCCTACACGCTATCTAAAATCACTTTGACTACACATGACAGAGGCACTGGGAGGGTCAGCTTCCTAAGGAAAGAGTATAGCATTGAAATCCCTTGTTATCATCCAAGGGGTTTGACCTATAGATGGGGAAAAGTTGGATATTCCATGCCAAAGAAGCTTCCTATGGTTAGCATTATTGGCTTCATAAATACAAATAACTAGGAAGGAGTCAGCATAATTCCTAAGGAGCAACTTCATAAGGATAAATTGATCAGAATAGCTAAGGATAGTACACATAAGGGTTTCAGGACTCCAAGCAATCACAATATTAGCATTAGACAATTGATCTAAGTTGCTAAAAGAGCACCATCTAGGGAACAAAGAGGTGTAGAATTTATTCAAGTAATCAGGAGACCTAATCCTAGACTCAATTAAACAAACAAAAGAGGCAAAGTGTTGTTTACGCCATGCATGCACTGTAAGTTATTTATTGGGGTGATTAAGAGCCCTCACATTCCAAAAAACAAAATCCATAAACCAACAACCAGTATACCGCAACATAACTACTTCTGTTTCTTTCTAACTTTCCTAGTCTTCCTCACTGAAAAAACCCCTCAGCCCCTCCCACAGTTCCAGGGCTAGATGGCCTCAATTCAGAGATGGGGGAGGAAGGTATACCTATTTGAAGGCCAGCAATAGCAATAGACTCCCTACTGTCGCAACTGCGATCTTCTGAGGTGGTGAGTCTGGGGAAGTGTCGAAGAATCCCCAGCCAAGTGTGCCTCCTTTTTAATTGGCTATGTCAGTTTTAAGTTGTGATCCTGCCGGAGGGAACTTGTCACCTTGCGCGAGTCAATTGAGGTCGCAGGAATTGGAGAGATCTCCGAACTGGGATGAGGAAGTTCAGTTGATTGCTCAGGTGTTAGGTGTGTCCCTGGGAGAGTACTTGGTGCAAGCTCCTTGCTATTCTCCAACTAGTGATGGAGTCCAGTTTTGAAAGTTTGCCCTGTAGGAGCCCATTCCTGCCGCTGCTCCCTCACAAGTGGCTTCCATTCATACTCTATAGTAACTTCCCTAAAGATTTGCTGCCTATCCTCACCATACGTGGCTAATTGGAATGCAGAGTGCCATTTCTTGGTTAGATCCAGTTCCACACACAATCGGGGGTAGAAAATCCTGGTCATCCGTGCAGTTTGAGTGTCTATCAGTAGGGGAAGGTCCACTGCACTGGCGATCCTAGCCAAGCCTTCAGTGTTCCACTATTCAATTGGGATATTGTAGAAGCGTGCCTATACAGGAGCCTTACGAATCACTTCCAATTCACCACCATTTAAGCTCCATCGTCATAGAAATAAAGGTTTCCCTTGGATATGCCAAGGCCCTTTTTCTACAACAGATTGCATACCTTGTTCGGAATCAAACCAAAATAAGAAGTTGTTAAAGCTAGTTATCTGTGCCTCTTGTAACCCGAACTCTGCCCAAGACTTTGCTAGTGCACGCTGCACCACTGGATAAGCTGGCCTCTTCCCTATAAAGAAACCGATCAATGCAGACCTAAACTTTGAAGTGCCCTTCTGCGCTAACTCCGGGGGTGGAATAACGAAGACTTGGTCCTCCTTAATTTTTGGAGGATAAAAGGTTAGCTCGTTGGACTCAGAGAATGTCGCACTACCTATCGCCACAATAGCCTTCCAGGATCGGATCGGTGCATTGTGGGGAACCAGAGGTAGAGAGGGGGGAGTAGCTTCGGTAGCCTATAGAGCGGCATCAGTTGGGTCTTGAGAAGGGATACGAGATGGGGTCGGTTTCTAGGGAGGGCTTAGAGATGGGGAAGGAACAAAGAGGTTAGGATCAGTGTTTTGGTTAGGGATTTGGGTTCAAATAGAAGATTTCTGAGAAGGGATTGTGGGTACAAAAGGTAGGGTTAGTAGAGGGGTTAGAGGAGAACGGGGATAGGTTGGAGAAGATGAAGAAGAAGCCATGAAAAGGCTAGCGTAGATCACGTGTGAATCTCTATAGTCAGGGAACCAAAAATTTCTCGCGCTCATTTATAACCAAAAATTTCTCTGCTTCTTTTACTGATGAAATTCGTTCATATTGGGGAACAATGTCAAGGTTACGTCTCCATTCATTAAAATTCTCTCTATTTTCCAATTTGTTATAAGTTAAGAGCATAGTGAGTGGATTCATATTGTGGTGATTATGTCTGAAAAATAAACTATTAAAGAATAGGCATACCAGTCAACAATATTAGAACTTTGTATAAAATCATGATGCATGTATGCATGATGATAGATTTAACAAAACTTTTAAAAGATACATCTTTATACGACGATTATTTTTCTTATCTATAATAGACTAAGTGACGGTGGGCCATCTAATCTATTAAAAGAAAATATGAGACCCTCCCACTAAAGAAGCTACCAAGCATCTTTATGCCTAACTTTTAAAGAAGTGCCATAATTTGGTCCATACATTATCAACAGAGCTACGGTGGGCAAGTTATTGATAAAATATGTTGAGTGTGTAATCATTTAATTCATCCACTAAAGGTACTTGCGAACGATGCCTTGGTGGGAGGTCACATTTTTTATCAATGAGTTGACTTATCCTTTAGGAGACCCAAACCATGCAAGATCTAGGATTTATGCTCTCCGATGGGGAGTAACACTTCACCACATGCAAATGAGCCATCATATAGAGATCGTAGACTCTCACATGAGCATCCTCTCCCACTCAATCTTTTTGGTCTTTAATTTTTAATATATATTATCTTTTCTAGATGCAATTCGTTAATCATCCTATATTGTTTAATTATATATCTCATACATAATGAATGTAGAGCAAAGCCTGGGGTTGGAAATTATTCTAAATGGCATACATTCACATAATATCGCATATTATTAGCATCCATCCATCCATTCATCTCAAAATAATAAAACTACTTTTGATTGTCCATCCTAGAGCATAAATAATTACCAGGCTCTTTGGCCCATAACACAATTTTTTGGACTTGGATCTTCCACTTCAAACTCTTCGCTCAAATGACTCGGCCCATTCGGTAAAAATGTGTAATGACATTTATAAATCAACAATTTTTGTTTTTCATAAAACCAAATTTTGTCAATAGGAAAACAAAAATTCCAACAGTTGTTTTTCATAAAACTGAAACTTTGTCAATATGAAAACAAAAATTCCAACACTTGCTTTTCGTAAAACCGAAACTTTATCAATATGAAAACAAAAATTCCAGCACTTGTTTTGCAGAAAAACGAAACTGCCATTACACCAAAGGATAAGCTAAAACCATTACCTATTCTTTTCTTCGATCCATGACTTCTTCATCTTCAACATTATAGAAATTTGTACATTGCAAAATCAAAGAAAATAGAAAATGAAGACAAGGATGAAACATGGTGATGATAGGCCACCCTCCTTCTTACAAACCAAACGAAGAAAACTTACAAGGTAAATCTATATTCTATGGACAACTAAAAGAGCAAAACATACACCATATATATTTCTATCACAAAAAATATACAACATACATAAATATAATTGCCAACCCATACAACATATAGGAACCGAATCATGCATAATAAAATGGCTTTGATATCAATTGTTGGATTGAAAACAAAAGCATACTAGATTTGGATAAATGGTAGATTTCAAAAAAAAATTCCGAAATCAAAACGCAGCGGAAGCATAATAAATAAAATCAACATGTTTAATCCATACATGATACAATAATAGAAAAATAAATAGCATAAGGACAAGATCGAAATTTTACCGATTCCTTTGCTACAAGTTTGACTCCTTGCTATTATATCCTCTCCACTTTGTTGTATCCTCAACCAATCCAATCTACCACTTGTTCTCCTTGGACAACTTGGTTAACAAGATCCTTTGGTGGGAAAGGAGAAGAAATATTGAAGAGGTTTTCCTTAGTCAAAAGAACTAAAATGAGACTCTTCTCATTACCAATTTTGGCAAAGGAAGAAGGAGAAGCCACTTTGGCACCACTTCATTCTCTTAATCAAAATGAAAGAGACAGTCATAAATGAGACATTCACATTTGTTTAATATGGCTAGATGAAAAGACAAAAAAAAAAGATACTTTTATTTTCAGTTGTAAGATGAAAGATGGGAGAGAGAGCAACAAATGAACTTACTCCTTTAATCAAAAGAATCCTAAAAGGTTGATATGTTTTTCTACATACCAATCATTAAACCATTTAATGATATGACCATTAAACCATTTAATGAGGACACCATTAAACCTTTTAATGATGATAAACCATGATAAAAACCCATCTTATATTTAACAATTCAATGCTAAATGTGCAGCTGTCCATTTAGCTATAAAATTGAAAACTACTAATTGAACCCAAGTTTTCTATATTATTTAGTGATATTTTCATGGTTTTTGTTATACTTTTCGGCTCTTTTTGTTTGATATTGTGCTTAATTTAGCTTAAGAGTTCTTGTTTTGAATTAATGTAGTTTGAGGGTAAAATTGTCATAATTAGTTAATAATTGCACTCGGTTTCTAGGACAATTGATATTGCAAACTATTGCTTTTCATTGCAGGACACTGGAGAAGTAAAGCCAAGAGTGAAGACCAAGAAATTGCAAGTCACAAGATCAAGCAAGAAGACCTCTCGGGGAAAGTTTGCCACAGCAAAACCTTCGAATCAGTAACCCAAATCCGAACCATTTTTGGAAATTTCATTTATCCATTTGTGCAAACCGACCCGAATACTGATTTAGAAACCCTATTTTTGGATAAGTGACATATGGACTCAAGAGGGGAGAGCATCCATCGATCCTTTATCATTTTTCTCTCACCTAACCCTAATTTCCTCCATTTTTTCATTGTCAAACCTCCACCATGGGTGACTCAGATTCATTCCCAGTTGTGAAATTTCTGAGTGCAATGCATTGCTAAGCATTACTTTTCCTCTTAAAGGTGTAGCAATGGATAGAGTTTAATGAGCTTAAACGGGGAGTAGTTTAATCCATGGTTCAGCTACGAATTTATAAATTCCTAGGTCTATGGTTTATAATTTGTACTTAAGCTACTTGATTATAGTTGTAATCAAACTTTGGATATTCATTATGTGTAGTTTGGATTGGTTTATACAAAACTTTGAACTTAAATATATGAAGTTTTATATATGCCTATTTTTAATCTTCTTGATTCTCTCTTATCTTGGTTTTGTTTGATATTGAGTTGACTCTGGATTTCATTTGACCTATTACATTGGCTTATCCTACTACACATATTAAGAGCATTTAACAAGATCTTAAGAAATGGAGTCCTATTGATTACGATCCTGGACTTAAAGAGTACTTTAAGGTTTATCATTTTGAAACTTAGTGATTTCTACTCTCACTGAAATCAATTTCGAATTATTATAGCCAGAGCTCACTTTTAAGAGGATTCTATCACTGTTTAATCTCCTGTTTTTCATCTTTCCGTTTTCTATATCCCTAAAATCCAAAAATACATTTTACAATTCAATTTAGTTAAATTAATGATTACAAAAATCAAAACCTCCCTTTTTCCCAAGTAGCTTGCATAGAATGGCATATAGGTTAAATTAGGTCCATCCATTTTAGGTTCCGATTAAGTGAATGACCCAGGGTTGCACCCTATAGTGCAATCCTTGGATTATTTTGATTTAATCTCCAAGGGCTTTACGACTAGGTTCAAATCAAATGGTGCCATTGTTGGGGAACCAAGAAATTGGTTCTCTAGCTTAACTTCTGTCATTTTACTGCTAGGTGGGGTTAAGAGCCTTTTTAGATTGCATTCTAGATAATTTAGTTTCATACTTATCAATAGTATAGGTTTTCATTTTGCATAGCATCAAAACTTTTGGAAATACAAACAAAGATACTGATTTTCTTCATTTTTCATACTTAGCATTTTGGATCTGCATAGTTCGGAGTCCTGTTTGCTGCTTTCTGTAAACGCTCTGATTGAACCCAAGTTTGCTATATTATTTAGTGACATTTTCATGGTTTTTGTTATACTTTTCAGCTCCTTTTGTTGGTTATTGCACTTAATTTGAACTAAGAGTGCTTGTTTTGAATTAATGTGAATTGAGGGTCAAATTATCATAATTAATTAACAATTTCACTCCCCTAAATTGTAGGACAATTGATATTACAAATTATTACTTTTCATTGCAGGTCTGAAGGGGAGTAGAGCCATCTCAGGAAGAGTATAACCAAAGTGGAACAAAGAAATGGAAGTCATGAGATGACTTGTCACACTCGCTGCAGCCAACTCCTTGTTTCGGTATAGCCAACTTGCAGGATTTTACGAGGATATCTCTCGAGACACTTTCTTCGCGGCCAACTTTCATACACAGCTTTGAAAATTTCTTTACCTGTGCATACATACTTTCACACACCCTTACACTTGCATCCATCACATCTCATCTTTTTTACTTGACTTTGTGAGCTTACAAGTCAATTTTGTTCACTTTTATTCTCTTTAGAATTTTTCCCTTGTATGCCCTAGAAAACCAAACTCCTACCCTTCAACCCTGAAATTGAGAGAAGTTTGAGAAAAATTAGAAAGGAAAAGAGAGTAGAAGGCAGAAGCAAGGTAGTTGTTAAAGAGCAGAATATCTCAGTGGAGTCTAGCCTGTCAAGCAGTGAGAGTGAATCATTAGAAGGCGAGATAATGGTTGAAAACCTAGCTAATCAACAAAACGTAACCTTAATGCTAACCAACTTAGGAATGGTGATAATAGAGGTAATGGGGAGCAGGAACGAATTGGTGAGAACATTGAAAACCTTAGAAGGAGGACCATTAGGGAAGCTATTACCTCTACTGTGAATTATAATCCTTTTACTGTTGTTTGCCCTAATTTTGATGTGAATTTTGAGATTAAAGGATTGCTTATTAACTCTCTTCCTAAATTTTATGGTTTAATATAAGAAGATCCGTACATTCATTTGCAATCGCTGTTCATAATTTTCCAGAGCATGAAACTGGTGGGCGCTTCTCTAGAATAAGTGCTATGGAAAGTCTTTCATCTATCCTTGGAGGGTAAAGCAAGAGAGTGGTATATGAGCCTTCCGAGACACATGGTGAATGCCTACCACAACTAGGAAAATTTGAGAAAGGCGTTCTTGGAGAAGTACTTTCCTGCCTCCAGAACTTCATCAATGAGAAAGGAGATTTACTCTGCACGACAAGACTTTGATGAGTCCCTCTACGATTATTGGAATCATTTTTAGGATCTATTTTCAAGATGTCCTCACCATTAAATACCAGACGATCAGTTAGTGTAGTACTTCTATGATGGGCTGAAGAGTCAAGAAAAGGGTATGTTGGATGCAGCCTCAGGAGGTTCACTGATTGACCTCACTGCTAAAGAGGCTTGGGATCTGATTAAGAAAATGGCTCTGAATCACCAGCAGTACAGTGCAAGGGACACTAGAAGAGTACATGAGTTGGGATTTTCAATAGTTCACTCTAAAAGAATGGAAATTCTTGAGTCTAAGATCAACTCTTTGGAGAGTAAAATGACTTGTCAACTATTCCCGATTACTGTAGAGTTGAAAAATATAAGTTTGCATCATCCACCAACCTCTATGGATCTTACTGCACCTAGCTGCAAAACTTGTGGTTCTGTGACGCATATTTCTAGTGTCCATCCCAATCATTATAAATAGGTATATACTATTTATTAGGGTCAGCCAAATCAAAAGTGGGACCTTTATTCTAATACATATAACTAGGGATGAAAATCAAATCCTTAACTTGGTTGGAGAAATGAAGAAAGTAAACCTCCAATTAGATTTCAGCGAGGTGGAGGGGTTGGTCCATCTACTAACCAGTTCCAAAACCAATAGCAAGCTTTAACAATTCCAAAAAAGGAAGACACAAATTAACTCTTGCATAATATGATGGCATTGATGAAAGAGGAGAGGACTTCTAATGACAACCAGTTCAATTCCCTAGCTTCTTTGGTTCAACAAGACTCTTCTAAGAATGCTGCCAGATTCAATGCCCTAGAGAAAAGAATGGAGCAATAGGAGACAAAGACTGAAAACATCAACACCTATGTCACTCAGTTATCCAATAACATGAGCAAGCAACAAGCTAGGAGTAGTGGCACTATTTCCTCAAACAAAGTTATAAACCCTAAGGGTTTGAATGCCATCACTCTTCGAAGTGGGAAGCAAGTGATGTTTAGTGAAGAGGATGAGGAAGTAGTTGAGGAGGAGATTGAATGTGATGAGTTGCCTCCCACACCAGCAAGGGTAACGATTTCTGAAAGCTTTAAGGAGAGAAAATTATTAGCTAAAAAGGAGTCCATATTTTTGAATAGCAAAGGAACAAATTCTGAGAGCAACCATAAACAATCAACAACAGGGGAGTATGTTGAGTCAAGCAAGCATGGAGCCAATAAAGCCAATGGTAAGGAGGTAAATCTTAAAGACCTTCCTTTTCCTAATTTGTATTTGATGAGCAAAAGAATGACTGAAACTAAGCATGAAAAAGATATTATTGATTTTTTTAGTAGAGTGGAAGTCAGTATTCCTTCGCTTGATCTTGTGAAACTGGTTCCTGTTTCTGCCAAATACCTTAAAGGTATGTGTACCCATAAGAGGAAGTTTAGGCCAACTGAACGAGTTCAAGCAAGCTCAAATGTGTCTACCTTATTTAAACCTCAAATCCTTGTGAAATGCCAAGACCTTAGATCGTTTACTATCCCTTGCACTTTAGGTAAAGTTACTATAGGGGGAGCTTTGTTAGATCTAGGGGCAACTATTAATTTCATTCCTAAGTCCGTTTACACTTCATTAGGAGTCAAGACTCTTAAGTCTACCACTGTAGTACTCCAATTGGCTGATAGGTCTATTAGGTATCCTGAGGGCATTAAAGAGGATATTTTGGTCCAAGTTAAGGATTTGGTTTTTCCTGCTGATTTTTACGTGCTTGACATGTCTTCTGAACTTGTTCATGACAGCACACTAATTCTTGGTAGACCTTTCTTAAAGACTGCTAACACCATGATTAGCTTGAAAGAAGGCACCATCATAATGGAAGTAGGTGATCACAAAGTTTGTTTTAATATGTATGAAGCAATGAAACATCCTTATAAAGATTACTCACTTTTGGGTGTTAAAATGGTTGATATTGTTGTTGATGATGCTTGCTCTGAATTTGAATTGCAAGATGATTCATTTGGCTCTAAACTGTATTCACTTAATTCTACTGATGAGGAAGACACCATTTCTTCCTTTTCATCTCTTTAATCTTTTCCCTCCACTTGCTTATGTGGAGGTGACATAACATGCCTTAGATGTACAGTAGATAATTGCAAAGCAACGGTATCATCTACTAACTCACATGTGAGTTCTATTCCTTCTATTGTTAGTGATGACCCCCTTGGAAAAGGTTTTTTGTTAAAATTTTAGGTGATTCTAGCATCGTGGAGGCTGACACTGACGTGGCAATTGATGAAGTTGTTTGACCGCAACAAAAGTGTTTGACTAAAGATGACAAAGATGGTCCACTTTTGGCTATTCCACCTGCTCATTTGATGCAAAGACACCCTGACTCCAAGGATTATTCTCAATCCCTTACATCTCCTAACTTATCTACTTTTAATTCTTCTTATACCTTGAGATACTTGGATCAGTTGTTGTCTAGTGATGATTCAGGTATGTAGAAGGATTTATCCAAGGTAGTTGCTGCAATAGATCAACCTGAGGTTGGTTCAACACTTAGAATAGATTGAGATTGTAAAGCTGACCGTATGGAACCTGAATTATCATTGGTTGAAGGAAAGGGGAGTATTATGTTCTCTCTTGAACTTCAGGAATTGATCCCTTTTGTTCTGCAACCTCCTAAGATTGAATTAAAACCCATACCCCCTATATTAAAGTATATTTTCCTTAAGTCTAATGAACGATTACCTATCATAATTACCAATTCCCTATTTAACGGTGAGGAAGAGAGACTCCTTGCTGTGTTGAGAGAGCAAAGGAGGGCTATAGGGTGGACTTTAGTAGGCATACCTGGGATTAGTCTGGTTATTTGCACACATAGGATCCTACTAAGTGAGGGTTCCAAACCTGTGAGACAACCCCAAAGGAGACTAAACCCACTTATCCTAGATGTGGTTAAGAAAGAAATCACCAAACTTCTGAGTGTTGGGATCATCTATCCCATATCTGATAGCGCGTGGATTAGTTCGGTACATGTAGTGCCTAAAAAGAGTGGGGTCACTATGGTTAGAAATGATAGGGATGAGCTTATTCCTACAAAAGTGCAAAATTCCTAGCGTATGTGCATAGACTATAGAAGATTAAACGATGGCACGCAAAAGATCATTTCCCTCTTCCTTTTATTGACCAGATGCTTGAGAGACTTGCCAGGCAAATCTCATTATTGTTTTCTGGATGGTTTCTCTAGGTACTTTCAAATATCTATTGCACCAGACGACCAAGATAAAACCACTTTTACATGTCCTTTTAGTACCTTCACTTATCGAAGGATGCCTTTTGGATTATGTAATGCTCCAGGGACTTTTCAGCGTTGTATGATGGTTGTTTTCTGTGAATTTTTAGAGGAATGCATTGAAGTCTTTATGGATGACTTCACTATTTATAGTGGTTCTTTTGATAATTGCCTTGTTAGTTTTGAAAAAGTTTTGAAAAGATGCATTAGAAAGAATTTGATTTTAAATTTTGAAAAATGTCATTTCATTATCAATAAGGGCATAATGCTAGGTCATTTGATTTCTAGCAAGGTAATTGAAGTTGATAAAGCTAAGATTGAGGTCATATCTTCTTTGCCTTATCCTGTCTGTGTTAAAGATATAAGATCATTTTTGGGTCATGCAGGATTTTATAGGCATTTTCTAAAAGATTTTAACAAGATTGCATTACCTATTTCAAAGCTTTTAGAAAAAGATGTAAAATTTAACTTTGATGATTCTTGTAGAGATGCTTTTGATGAGTTAAAGTCTAAACTCATTCCCCCTATTCTGATTGCCCTTGATTGGGAAATAGCTTTTGAGCTTTCATGTAATGCTTCTAATTGTGTTGTACAAGCTATGTTGGGCCAAAGGGAGAAGAAGCTCACAAGAGCCACTACATATGCCTCGAAAACAATAGATACAACCCAAATCAACTTCACAACAACAGAGAAAGAGTTGTTTGCAGTAGTTTTTGACTTAGAAAAAGTTTAGGCCTTATCTGTTAAATTCTCATGTAACTGTTTTTACTGACCATGTAGCTGTCCGCTCTCTCCTCAAGAAACCACAATCTAAGCCAAGATTCATAAACTGGGCGTTACTTCTTCAAGAATTTGACATTGAGATAAAGGATGGAGCCTGGGCAGCGAATCATGTAGCCGATCATTTGAGTAGGCTACCAGAGGGTACAAGGGGAGTGGACTCACTTGGTATGCACATATAGTTAATTATCTCATGACTGGACTTACCCCTCCTCTTATGTCTAAGTCGCAGGCACAAAAGCTCAGGAGCGAAGCGAGGCATTACATTCGGGATGCTCCTCATCTATGGCAGATGTGCAGTGACCAAGTTATAAGAAAGTGTGTGCCTAGTGAAGAATTCGATGCCATTATTTCAGCTTGCCATTCAATGGTTTATGGAGGGCATTTCAGTGCAAGGAGAACATTTAGGAAAATTCTAGACTCTGGTTTTTACTGGCCAATCCTTTTAAAGATTCTTTTACATTTTGTCGGTCCTATGACAAATGTCAACATTTTGGAGGGTTAGGTAAAAGGCATAAAATGCCTCAGCAACCTTTACTGTTTTGCGAAATCTTTGATGTTTGGGGGATTGATTTCATGGGTCCCTTTCCCCCATCTTTTGGTTTTGTATATATCCTTTTGGCTATAGATTATGTGTCCAAATGGATAGAGGCTGTACCTACTAGAAAAGATGATGCCCAAATAGTGTCTAAATTTCTTAAGTCCAGCATTTTCTATAGGTTTGGGATTCCAGAGGTTGTGGTGAGTGATAGGGGTACACACTTCTGTAATAGGGTAGTTGATAACCTGTTTTCAAAATTTGGTGTCACTCATAAAGTCTCCACTCCATATCACCCCTAAACCAATGGTCAGGCTGAAATATCTAATAGAGAGGTGAAGCACTTCTTGGAGAAGATAGTAAAGCCATTCAAGAAAGATTGGAGCTTGCGATTAGAAGAAGCACTGTGGGCTTATCGGACTACCTACAAGTCACCAATTAAAATGTCTCCCTACCGCTTAATCTATGGCAAAGCTTGTCACGTGCCAGTGGAGTTAGAGCATAAAGCATATCGGGCAGTCAAGTAGTGCAACATGGACTTAGAATCTTCTAACATTGATAGAAAGCTGCAGTTGTAAGAATTGGAAGAGTTGAGACTAGAGGCATACGAGAACTCTCGACTCTACAAGGAGAAAACAAATTTTGTGCATGATAAAGTTCTCTTGAGGAAGAACTTCAAAGAGGGAGACAAAGTGTTGTTGTTTAAGGCTTGTTTCATTTTTAAGCAAGGGAAGTTTAACACTTGTTAGGATGGGTCGTACACAGTCACAAAGGTGCACAACTTTGGTATGGTGGAGCTTCTACATGAAGAGACTGGAGCCAAGCTTAATGTGAATGGTCATCTATTAAAGCTATACCATGAGAACCAGAAACCTTCGTGACTCTCAGGTTGTTTCTTTATGTCACTTGTTCACTTACTTTTGCCCTGTGATTGCTCATGACATGTTTTGATACATTAGTTTGCTAAGTAAGTGTGGGGGAGAAACTACCCCAATAGGAAAAATAGTTTAGTTTTTAGTTTAATTAGTAGTTTTCAATTCAATAATATCCCCTTCTAGTTTTGTCTCTTCTATGGATAAGATAAATATAGAAACGTTTATTTCTAATCGTAAGTAAACCTTCCATTTTTTGTTTGCTTTGTATAGTTGAGATTGCAGCAAAATAAGTATTTAAGTATTAAATTAAGTAGTTTTCAATTCAATAATATCCCCTTCTAGTTTTGTCTCTTCCCTTTCTTTTGCTATGCTTAATTGCCTTGATGCATGATATATCTTGAAATTTGGATAAGTTTAGTGTTGTTGATTGTGTTGCATTTCTTTTCTTGAGCTTATTTTGTACCTTATAACCATATTTATACACTTACATGTTTTCTAAGTATCCAGCTTGTGTCCCATGTTTCTTTGTCATGTTTGTCATTTCTTTGTTGAATTTTTCTGTCTGTCTTGTTGAGTTCGGGCTACTTTTGCCAAGGCGAACTCGTGGTTTCACTGCGGCAAAGTACCCTTAGTTTCTTTGTGTTACTGTCAGGCTATCTTCGCTGCAGCGTGCATTCCATGTCGCCACAGTGAAGTACTCCTGTTTCTTCCCCTTTCCTCTCGGGATATCTTTTGTATAGACCCCCCTCCCCTCTCATTTTTTCAATTTTTACTTATCAGATTAACATTCTGCCCCTATATATCGTTTGCCCATTCATATTCTTTTTACCTTTTTTTTTGTCTTTTCACACTCCCACCCCCCTTAAGCCTTCCCAGTCTCCCCATTCAGTTTAAACATACAGTTGGTGCCTCCCCTCATTTCCCTCTTCTCTGTTTCATCTCTTCTCCCTCTCCTTCCGTCTCCCACTCCTATACCGTTCACTCTCAGTTCCTATCACTCTCTCTGTGCAGATTTCTTCCTCCTATTTGTACGTATCTCCATCTTCTCGTCTTCTTCCACTTTCTTTATTTCTTCTATCTTATCTTCTATTGGTGTTTAGGGTAGAATAGTTGTACATTTAGTTCTTTCTTTAATTCTAGATTTAGATTAGTTTTGTTTAGGTTACATAGAATCATTGAGTAACCGTTGTTAGTTGCTTAGGTTGTCAATTTTGATTTGCTCTGTTTGTTTGTTTAGTTTGTTTATTTATATGTTCTCTGTGCAGGAAAATGCATTAAACCAAACACCTTGCCCCTATCAATGAGTCTGACTCCCCTTATAAATATACCTTTGAGGAAATGTATAAAAAATTCGATGCTAGACCTCTCATTAAAGAGCAACTTTTTCCTCTAGCTCCCCCCCCCCCCCCCCGACAATACTTTTGTCCAGCAACTTCATGCCTCCCATTT
>JAOTAX010000197.1:27935290-27946884 GCA_025629825.1 Erythroxylum guanchezii
TTCATCTGACTTGCTTCTATCATTATTATTTGTTCTCCATCAAAATTATTTACGTAAAGTCATTTTGACTTAACAAACCTCATATGATTGAATTAAAACCCCACCCCTACTTTAAAGTATGCTTTCCTTGAGTCTAATGAGCGATTACCTGTCATAATTGCCAATTCCCTATCTAATGGTGAGGAAGAGAGACTCCTTGCTATGTTGAGAGAGCTTAGGAGGGCTGTAGGGTCGACTTTAGCAGACATAACTGGGATTAGTCGAACTATTTGCACACATTGAATCCTATTGAGTGAGGGTTCCAAACTTGTGAGACAGCCCTAAAGGAGACTAAACCCACTTATCCTGGATGTGGTTAAGAAAGAAATCACCAAACTTCTCAGTGCTGGGATCATCTATCCCATTTATGATAGAGAATGGGTTAGTTCGGTACATGTAATGCCTAAAAAGAGTGGGGTCACTGTGGTTAGAAATGATAGGGATGAGCTTATTCCTATAAGAGTACAAAATTCCTAGTGTGTGTGCATAGACTATAAAAGATTAAATGATTCCATACGAAAAGATCATTTTTCTCTTCCTTTGATTGACCAGATGCTTGACAAACTTGCCGGCAAATCTCATTACTAATTTTCTAGATGGTTTCTCTGGGTACTTTCAAGTACCTATTGCACCAGAGGACCAAGATAAAACCACTTTTAAATGTTCTTTTGGTACCTTTGCTTATTGAAGGATGCCTTTTGGATTATGTAATGCTCTAGGGACTTTCCAGCATTGTATGATGGCTTCTGAGAATTTTTAGAGGAATGCATGGAAGTCTTTATGGATGACATCTCTATTTATGGTGGTTCTTTTGATAATTGCCTTGCTAGTCTTGAAAAGTTTTGAAAAGATGCATTGAAAAGAATTTGATTTTAAACTTTGAAAAATGCCATTTTATGATTAATAAGGGCATAGTGCTAGGTCATTTGATTTTTAGCAAGGGAATTGAAATTGATAAAACTAAGATTGAGGTCATATCTTCTTTTCCTTATCCTATCTATGCTAAAGATATGAGATCATTTTTGGGTCATGCAGGATTTTATAGGCATTTTATAAAAGATTTTAGCAAGATTGCATTACTTTTTCAAAGCTTTTACAAAAAGATGTAAAATTTGACTTTGATTATTCTTGTAAAGATGCTTTTGATGAGTTAAATTCTAAACTCATTTCTCCCCCTATTCTGATTTCCCCTGATTGGAAATTACCTTTTGAGCTTTCAGGTGATGCTTCTAATTATACTATAGGAGCTATGTTGGGCTAAAGGGAGGAGAAGCTCTCAAGAGCCATTGCATATGCCTCGAAAACATTGGATGCATCTCAAATAAACTACACAACAACAAAGAAAGAGTTGTTTGCAGTAGTTTTTTCCTTAGGCAATTATAGGCCTTATCTTTTAAATTTTTACGTGACTGTTTTTACTGACCATACAGCTGTCTGCTATCTTTTCAAGAAACCACAATCTAAGCCAAGATTGATAAGATTGGCATTACATCTTCAAGAATTTGACATTGAGATAAAGGATCGAGTTGGTGCTGCAAATCATGTAGCCGATTACTTGAATAGGCTACTAGAGGATATAAGGGGAGTAGACTCTTCTGAACTCACTTATGATTCTTTTCTTGATTCAGCTTTATGTGCTTTAGTTTTAAAAGAGCCTTGGTATGCACATATAGTTAATTATCTTATGACTGGACTCACCCCTCCTCTTATGTTTCAGTCGCAGGCACGAAAGCTTAGGAGCGAAGCAAGGCATTATATTTGGGATGATCCTTACTTATGGCTGATGTGCAGTGACCAAGTCATCAGAAAGTGTGTGTCTAGTAAAGAATTCGATGCCATTATTTCAACTTGCCATTCCATGGTTTGTGGACGACATTTTAGTGCAAGGAGAACATCAAGGAAAATTCTAAACTCTAGTTTTTTACTGGCCAACCCTTTTGAAAGATTCTTTTACATTTTATTTGTCCTGTGACAAATGTCAACATTTTGGAGGGTTAGGTAAAAGGCATGAAATGCCTCAGCAGACTTTACTGTTTTGTAAAATCTTTGATGTTTAAGGGATTGATTTCATGGGTCCCTTTCCTCCATCTTTTAGATTTGTATATATCCTTTTAGCTGTAGATTATGTGTCCAAATGGATAGAGGTTAGACCTACTAGAAAAGATGATGCCCAAATAGTGTCTAAATTTCTTAAGTCCAAGATTTTCTGTAGGTTTGGGATCCCAAAGGCCGTGGTGAGTGATAGGGGTACACACTTCTAAAATAGAGTAGTTGATAACCTATTTTCAAAATTTGGTGTCACTCACAAAGTCTCCACTGCATATCGCCCCCAAACTAATGGTCAAGCTGAAATATCTAATAGAGAGGTGAAACACATCTTGGAGAAGATTGTAAAGCCATCTAAGAAAGATTGAAGCTTGTGATTAGAAAAAGCACTGTGGGCTTATCGAACTACCTACAAGTTACTAATTGGAATGTCTCCCTAGCGCTTAATTTATGGCAAAGCTTGCCACTTACTAGTGGAGTTGGAGCATAAAGCATATTGGGCAGTCAAGCAATGCAACATGGACTTAGAATCTTCTGGGATGGAGAGAAAGCTGCAGTTGCAAGAATTGGAAGAGTTGAGGCTAGAGGAGTACGAGAACTCTCGTCTTTACAAGGAGAAAATAAAGTTTGTGCATGATAAAGTTCTCTTGAGGAAGAACTTCAAAGAGGGAGACAAAGTGTTATTGTTTAAGGCTCGTTTCACTTTTACGCAAAGGAAGTTTAACACTTGTTAGGATGGGCCATATACAGTAACAAAGGTGCACAACTTTGGTATGGTGGAGCTTCTACATGAAGGGATTGGAGCCAAGCTCAAGGTGAATAGCCATCTGTTGAAGCTTTACTATGAGAACCAGAAACCTCCATGACTCTCATGTTGTTTCTTTCCTTCACTTGTTTACTTACTTTTTCCCTATGATTGCTCATGACTTGTTTTAGTGCATTAGTTTGTTGAGTAAATGTGGGGGAGAAACTACTCCAGGAGGAAAAATAGGTTAGTTTTTAGTTTAATTAGTAGTTTTTCAATTCAATAAAAATCCCCTTCTAGTTTTGTCTCTTGCTTTTCTTCTATTGTGCTTAATTGCCTTTATGCATGATATATCTTCAAGTTTAAAGAAGTTTAGTATTGTTGATTGTGTTGCATTTTCTTTTCTTAAGCTTATTTGGTACCTTATGACCCTATATATGCTCTTAAAGGTTTTTTAAGTATCCAGCCTGTGTCCTGTGTCTGTTTGTCATTTCTTTTTTGGAGTTTTATGTCTGTCTTATTGAGTTTCGAGCTACTTTCAGCGCTGTAAAGTCCCCCTAGTTTCTTTGTATTGCTCTCAGGTACCTTCTCTGTGGCGAAAGCTCCCCTAGTTCTTCGTCTATTCCTCTCGGGGTGCCTCGCCGTGGTGACGTCATTCTTTCGCCGTCCTTTTGGGAGTGCTTCGCCTCGACGACCTCATTCTTTCATCGCGATGAAGATAGAATCTATGTAGATCACCCTCTCAACATGTTTTGATTACCCCTGTGCTTTATCTTCCAGTTCCTCTACTATTTATATTCACTACGCGATTGTGTTTTCATTGTTAAAACATTGACGACAATATTGTGTTTAAGTGTGTGGTTTTTCGCTTTGCAATTTCACTGCTTTTATTACCTCACTTCAATAATTCTCCTAAATTAGATTCTTAAGTGTGGGGTTTTTTGCTTTGCAATTTCACTGCTTTTATTCCCTCATTTCAAAGTTTTACATGTGCTTTTGGAAAACCATCCATGTTTTTAAATGATAGTTGATTTTGTCTAATTCCATTTTCAATGTTTTCAATGAGAGGTAAGTGAGGGTACGCTAAGAAAGTGGCGCTATGCATTTTTAGGCCTTGAGATTACTTAATTAAGATACTGACCTTGTTGGAAGGATATTTGGGCCTGAATTCTTTAAATTGTGTGTATCTGCTTAATTTCATATCTGTCTAATACTTGTTTTAATTCTTAATCAAGGCTTGATGAACTAAAATTTTGTGAATATGATAAAGGCATTCATTTCAAAACCTTTCTTACCCAAACATAAGCCCCAAAGATTTAACCGTTGCTAGCCCCTTGAATTGTCTTTTTGAGTCCATGCACATTTCTATAAATTGATGTAAATATTTTATCTCCAGTTTTATTTTTAAATATTATAGGAAAATGTTGAGAAAAGCTAAAGAAAAAAAAACCTTATACATAGATTTGGAAATAGAAATAAATCGCAAAAGAAATACTATTATGTTAGAATTTTAAATCTTTTCTTTAGAATAGTTGACGCTTGTTTCATGAGGAGAATAATTGTGATGCATGTTACTCATCTTTTTCTTTTATTCCATCCATTTCACTTGGCCTTCATTAACCATTACAACCCTGAAAGTCCTATTGATTTGCAAAATTCTGGTTCTTGTAATGGAGAGGTAGAACTATCACAAGCTTATGGTAGAGAATGGACTAAGCAGATTTTAGAGTGAAATTATCCCAAGACGGGTGAGTTGAGAGTTAGACAAGTTCCTTTGAGATAAATCTCTTTTGCTCAATTTCTTAGATTAAATACTTGTAGTGTTTATCTCCTTAGCGCTCCTTCAGTCTGCTTTGGTTGATTTTTGAGAAGGTGGGTTTACTAATTTTCTGCTCTCATTTTTAAGCATGGTCGGTATTCTCTTTTGCAGATGTATCTCTTTGACTTTTATAAGCTTTTTTCAAGAGTATAAAGGTCTAAGTGTGGGAGAATTTGATTGAACCCAGGTTTTCTAAATTATTTAATATTATTTTCATAGTTTTTGTTGTACTTCTTGGCTCTTTTTCTTGGATATAGTGCTTAATTTAGCTTAAGAGTGCTTGTTTTGAATTAATGTAGTTTGAGGGTTAAATTGTCATAATTAGTTATTAATTGCGCTCAATTGGTTTCTAGGACAATTGATACTGCAAACTATTGGTTTTCATTGGAAGACACTCCATAAATAGAGCCAAAAGTGAAGACTAAGAAATTGCAGCACACAAGGTCAAACACATCAACACTGGCAGATTTTATCGTGGCAAATAAAATGTTTCGTCGCGTCAAAACCAGGGAATATTACAAAAAACCTCATGGGAATGGTTAGCCACGGCAAAGTCATTCCTTCGCCACAGCAAAACCTTCGAATCAACAACCCAGACACAAACCATTTTTGAAAATTTCACTTACCCATTCGAGCGAACAGACCCAGTACGTTCGAATATCGATTTAGAAACCCTATTTTGGGATAAGTGGGGACGATTCACGAAGAGTCACTAAGAAAAGAAAGGGAGGATAGCCTCCATCTCAGTCTTCTCTCATCTTCCTCTCATCTAACCCTATTTTCCTCCATTTTTCCACTGTCAAACATCCACTATGGGTGACTCAGATTCATTCCCAATTGTGAAGCTTCCAGGTGCAATATGTGGCTAGGCGTTTGTTTTCCTCTTGAAGGTGTAGCAATGGCTGGAGTTCAATGAGCTTAAAAGGGGAGTAGTTTAATCAATGGTTCAACTATGAATTTATAAATTCCTAAGTCTAGGATTTGTAACTTGTAGTTGAGCTACTTGATTATAGTTCGAATCAAATGCCGGATATTCATTATGTGTAGTTTGGATTGGTTTATGTGGAACTTTGAGCTTAAATATATGAAGTTTCATATATGTCTATTTGTAATCTTCTTGATTCTCTCTTATCTTTCATGGTTATGTTTGATATTGAGTTGATTCTGGATTTCATTTGACCTATTGCATTAGCTGATCCTACTACACACACTAAGAGCACTTAACAGGATCTTAAGAAATGCAGTCCCATTGATTAAGATCCTGGACTTAAAGAGTACTTTAAGGTTTACCATTTTGAAGCTTAGTGATTTCTGCTCGCACTAAAATCAATTTCGAGCTATGATATCTAGGGCTCACTTTCATGAGGATTCTATCACTGTTTAATCACCTACTTTTGATCTTTCCATTTTCTATATCCCTAAAATCCAAAAATTCATTTTACAATTCGATTTAGTTTAATTAATGATTTAAAAAAAATCAAAACCCTTTTTTTTCCCAATTAGCTTGCATTGCAAGGCATATAGGTTAACTTAGGTCCATTCATTTTAGGCTCTAATTAAGTGAACGACCCAGGGCTGCACCCTATAGTGGAATCCTTGGATTATTTTGATTTAACCTCCAAGGGCTTTATGATTACGTAAGAATCAAGATTCCTCAAAACAAACTTCCACCACTCATAGGCTGCTCCCTGAAAAACAGAGACAACACAATGCATCATCTGAGCTAATGGGGAACTAATTTCATGTAGTACCCTTTTCACCTTTTCCAACTAGAATTCTGCCCTTTCGGACTCCTCCTGAGATATTCCAATAAATTCTTCAGCTCCATACTTCTGCAACTGATCATTCGGAGCTGTGGGTGCGGTCTTATGATGTAATAACATCATCATGTCTTGCGATAGCTTAACCAAAGCCTCCCTTAAGCTGGAAGTAGACGTAGTGGCATTTCAGTTTTACCTTGATTGACCTCAGAGGGTCCTAATATAGATGGACGAGATCGCGCAAGATTATTACTCTCTTAATTTGAAGCCTTTTGTTCTTACCCTTGGAGGTTAAATCAAAAAAATATAATCCATGGATTGCAATATTGGTTGCAACTTCGGGTCGTTTCACTTAATCGGAACCAAATGAAATGGACCTAAGCTAGTCTAAATGTCGTGAAATGCATGCTAATTTAGTAAGGAGGGGGGTTTTGATTTTTTTAGAAATCTTAACAAAATTAAGTAAATTGTAAGAAGAATGTGTAAAAAGCATTTTTTTTTTTGGATTTTTGGGAATAGAAATTTGAAAGATAAAGACAATGATCAAATGTAAAAGAATCCTCTTGAAAATGAGTTTGGGCTATCAGAGCTTGAAATAAATTTTGATGGGAGTGAAAATCACTAAGTTTCAAATGATAAACCTTAAAGAACTCTTTAAGTCCACGGTCTTAATTAATGAACTCAATTCCTTAAGACCTTGTTAAATTCCCTTAGTCTATGTAGTGGGTAAATTAACGCAATAAGTTACTTGGGATCTCAAATCAACTCAATATCAAACACAACTATGCAAGATAAAAGAGATTCAACAAGATCACAAATAAACATATATGAAACTTTATATATTTAAGCTCAAAGTTCTACATCAACAAATCCCAACAACACAATGAGTATCCAATATTTGATTCAACTCTAATCAAGGATGTTCAACTACAAGTTACAAATCCTAAACCTAGGAATTTATAAATCATAGCTAAACATGGATTAAGTCACTCCCCTTTTAAGCTCATTGAACTTAAGCCATCACTACATTTTCAAGAGGAGAGAGGTGCCTAGCCACGCATAACTCCTGGAGACTTCACAACTAAGAACCCATTAGAAGCATCCATGGGAACAGTCGATGGTGGAAAGAGAAAAACAATGGTATGGATGAGAGGGGATGATGGTGTGTGAAGAATAGAGTCCTTTGAATGGTAGAGAGAGTGAATGAATATGTGTCTCTCCAGATGTGTCGGCTCCTTCTCAAACTTAACCTAAAATAGGTAGTTTTTACAAAAAATGGCTTGATGGATCAGGTTGAACAGTGGGTAAACTTCCGAAAATGGTTTAGGTATTTGAAGGTTCACAGTGGCAAACTTTTCCCGAAAGGTCTCTTCAATAATTTGCTGCGTTCGCTGCGGCGACAAAATAGGCTCACCATGACGAACTCTTCCCGAAGAGTTTCTGCGTGAATTTTTCATACTTCGCCGCAGCAACACATCAATTTCTTCATAGCGAACTTTCCTATTGCCCTGTTGACTTGTTAACTTATCATTTTCAGCCTTCACTCCTTGCCTCTACTTCTTGAGTCTCCTACAATGAACAAATGGTAGTTTGCAGTATTAATTTTTCTTAGAAAATTAATTTAGTGCAATTGATAATAATTTGTGAAAATTTTACTCTCAAACTACATAAAGTAAAGGTAAGCTCTCAAGAGTCCAATTAAGCATAAAATCTAAAAATAAGAGCCAAGAAGTGTAGTAAAAAATCATGAAATTGTCACCAATTTAAATAAGAAACTTGGGTTCAGTCATCTCTGCAACCTCGTCAACGACTTCATTAGATCTTTCCATACTCAAATCTAAAACCAAAACATGGGACAACCCATATTAGGCCAAACACAACTATTATATCCAAGTATAAACAATAGTTAAGCGTTGGTTAAACCAAAACTGCCTAAACTATGCTCTGATACCAATCGATGTAACACCCACAAACCCCCTAGGAGGATATGCAGATGCCATACAAAATAGTACTGAAAAAATTTGAAACATGCTAAAGCAATTCCAGAAACTCAAGTAACGTACATTTCATTTCATAGGTTAGGTCATATTCATAACATAACATACAGATGGTACTTATCACATATAAGCCTTAAAATCCTAATCCAACCTGTATTAAGGTTATTACAAACCATTTGATTGAACCCAAGTTTTCTATATCAATTGGTGACAATTTCATGGTTTCTATTATACTTTTTGGCTCTTATTTTCAGATTTTGTGCTTAATTTAACTCTTGAGTGCTTGTCTTGAATTAATGTAGTTTGAGGGTAAAATTGTGACAAATAATTAGCAATTGCACTAAATTGATTTTCATAAAACAATTGACACTGCAAACTACTATTTTTCATTCTAGGAGATTGAAGAAGTAGAGCCAAGGACTGAAGAACAAGAGCATAAGTCAATAAGTCAACAGGGTGCAGCAAGCAAGTTCACCACGGTGATGTTAATGATTTGCCGCGGCGAAATCTGAATTTCTACTGAAGAGAACTTTTGGGAAAAGTTTGCCATGACGAAGATAATGTTTGTACCGTGGCGAAAGCTGAAGTTGACTGAATAAATCTTTCGAGAAAAGTTCTTCGCCGAGCCGAAACCTTCGAATTGGCACAGACTTGGACCATTTTCGAAAAATTAACCGACTGTGCAGCCCGATCCATTAACCCATTTTTATGAAAAAAGACTTATTTTAAGCTAACTCAAAAAAAGGAGAGAGAGCTAACACCTCCAGAATAGATTATTCCATCATCTGATACAACTCTATCTTCACGGACACACCATGATCTTCTCTCATCCATACCATTTTCTTCTACTTTCCATTGTCGATTGCTACCGTGGGTATCTCTAGTGAGTTCACGGTTGTGAAGTCTCTTGGAGCTATGCGTGGCTAGGCACCTCTCTCCTCTTAAAGATGTAGCAATGGATTGAGTTCAATGGACTTAAAAAGGGAGTAGCTTAATCCATGTTCAGCTATCATTTATGAACTCCTAGGTTTAGTATTTGTAATTGGTAGTTGAACATTCTTGATTAGAGTTTAATCAAGTGCTGGATATTCAATGTGTGGTTGGGGTTTGTTGATGTAGAACTTTGAGCTTAAATATATGAAATCTCATATATGTCTATTTGTGATCTTGTTGAATCTCTTTTATCTTGCATAGTTGTGTTTGATATTGAGTTGATTTGAGATCCCACTTACCCACTACACACACTAAGGACATTTAACAAGGTCTTAAGAAAAGGAGTTCATTGATTAACACTCTGGACTTAAAGAGTTCTTTAAGGTTTACCATTTGAAACTTATTGATTTCCACTCCCATCGAAAATTGATTTCGAACTATGATAGCCAAAGCTCATTTTCAAGGGGATACTATCACCATTCGATAATTGTCTTTATCTTTCGATTTTTCCATTCCCAAAAATCCAAAAATACTTTTTACACATTTTTCTTACAATTCAATTTAATACAGTTAACGTTCCCAAAGATGAAAATCCCCTCCTTGCTATTTAGCTTGCATCTCATGACATATAGGTTAGCTTAGGACCATTCGTTTAGGTTCCGATTAAGTAAGACGACCCGAGGCTGCATCCTATATTGTATGTAACATCCCATCACTGATGGGAAGGGTAGAATAGTAATTTGGAAAGGGTTGAGAGTGGTTAGGATTGTTTTGAAATATTCATACATACCCTTACACGTGAATAATGAAATTTGCACATGAAAATAACTGTACATGCATTCATGACATTTCTCAATATATGTGCCTAAATGTGATTTTTGTGCTTGAAAATTTAATTGGAGTGGATTGTTGTGTGTTTTGCATTTTTGGTGAATTTTAGAAATTTTTATAAAAAATTTCGGGGACAATTTCCAGATCAGAAAAATCGCCACGCGGTGGACTGATTGGTTTGCGGTACTGGAAATTACTGTCCAATGGCACTGGTTATTGAGGAAAATGATTTTAGGATTTATTAATTAGTGCCATTGAAAAGTTGGGTGAAAATTTGAGTATAAATTAAAGTTTATTTGGAAAGAACCATATGAATACTTATAAATGAGACATGTGGCATTAGGTTTTATTAAAAAAATACCCCACCCCCTTTTTGGTCCTTACATTCACGTCACTCCTCTTTTAATAAAGGTTTTGGATGATTTTTTGGATTTTCTCTCTACCATATCCGTAGCTCTTCTCCTTTGCTCCTTTACAAGTTGCTCATCTTTTCTAGTTTCCTTCCACCTTGCTTTCTCTTCCTTGTTCATGAAAATTTAACCAAACCCTCACCCCCTCAAGATGAAGATGGTGTTGTGTGTGGTGAGTGGAAGTTAGGAGTGTGTGATTAATTTGGAAGACTTGAAGAATTTGAAGCTTACTTAGGTAAGATTGTGTTTTATGGCATGAATTGTTACTTAGATGTATTTATTGCGATGTCTTGTGCATTAATTGTATGAACTTGTGTTTGGTGGATATGGGTAGGTTGTGTTCTTAATTAATTTAAGAATGATTAAAGATGAATGAGATAGCATGTGTAGTAGGTAAATGAAGTGTTTTGGATTGACTTTTTATAATGTTAGATGAGTGGAAGTTAAAGAAAGACAATTGTGTGTGTGTGCTGCCATTTTTTTGGCTAAGTAGTCAAGTGAAGGTCTTGATGAAATTTTGGCTGATTACTTTACTAATTGGGATGCTTATTGGTTTAGAAATGGTATGGGAGATGTAAAATGAGAGTGAGATTGTAAAACTGGAAATTTGTTTTGTATATGTTTTAATGTTTTGGTCATAACTTTTTGTACAATTAAGAAATTGAGACGAGGTTTGTCTTGAATTAAACTTAAGAAGTTTGGGTAAAAGTCTTATGAAGGACGTGCTGTCCAATTGTGGCTTGAAAAAGTTTAAATTTTGACTTGAAAGTGAGTTATGTGTCTAGCTTGAACAGTAACTGGGAAATGTGACCTGAAACTTTGATGCATTTTTCTATATTGATTTAGGTTGAATTTGTGAAATTGGTCTTAATGAAAGTTGAAGATTTTCTTGTTAGCTTTCTATCGCCACTAAGTATGACATTTTTCGATTTTTAGCCTGAGAGTTATGACTTATTGATTTTCAGCTGTTAATGTACATTGTGTTGGAACCTAGTCCTAAATGTAGGTTTTGTG
>JAOTAX010000197.1:28113186-28129436 GCA_025629825.1 Erythroxylum guanchezii
AAGTGGCCCCGAGTATGTCCGTTAAACGGACATAGACTGGCTAAGCAACCCAAAATCAACCGAGAGTGTCCGTTAAACGGACCTTCCTGTCCGTTAAACGGACATGAAACCATCAAGCGCTCCAATTTCTCCCGAGAAGGTCCGTTAAACGGACCTGCATGTCTGTTTGACGGACATGAGCCTTCCAAAACACCTCAATCCATCCGAACCAGTCCGTTAAACAGACTCTCGTGTCCGTTTAGCGAACACACCCTGTCCTTAGGGTAATCTGACATCTGAGACTGTCCGTTAAGCGGACTCCCGTGTCCGTTTAACAGACACATGTTATACCAGCATTCTTCAAAGATTTTTCCAAGTTTCCAACCCTCATTTAATCATTAAACACTGCAAATGAAACGCAATCATAACCATTTCTTCTAATTTCATTTAAACCAAGCCTCATAGCTCACATGCACCAAATTTTAGGGTTCTAACCCCTAGTAGGGGGTGGGATGTTACAGCTAAGGAACAAGGAACCATCCATCTGACGAAGATAACACTATGAGAAAAAGAAATTCTGCAAGGTGACACAAGAAACAACAAACCACCCATCTCGCAAAGTAAGAAGAGAATGATCAGAGCTCTTATTTTTTCCGCATACCGCATAAAAACAATCAAGAAAAGACAGCACAGGCATCAAAATTTGTTCCAAGTAGACCAACTCAAGCTGAACTTGCACGATCAGCTTAGCATTCCTTATTCACTGACAAATAGAGTGGCATATCATCGTGTTCTGCAACAATCAGTAACTTGTGCAAGAAGTTGAGGACTTTATTTCCTCAAATCAACTCCCTTTTGAATTGAAAAAATTTTCATCCATTGTTAAGGCTTTCCTTCGAAATCAAGAAAAGGGATCTTTTCTTCAGTGAAGAGCAACACTTTCTAGTAATCAAAATTTGATCTTGGGGAAAAACCAAAAGGAAAAAAGGAACAACCACATGTAAACAAGTCAATTCAAAAAACGATAATTCAAAAGACACTCCGCAAGCCATAAATTATGTCTTATTCCCAGGAGGAAAAAAAGGGTAAAAATCAACAGAAAATCAAAAGAACACCCTAGAAAATCTTATGGATTACGAAACAAGAGAAATCCCATTTGAAAGCATCCTTTAGCACTACAAAGACAAAGAAACAAACAAATTGAGAACGAAACAAACAAGGTAAGTACCTGGACAGCGGTTGGTATGATTACAGTGGCTGGTGAGAATTACAGAGATAAAGAAGAAACACAAGAGTAACTGAGAGAATCACCGACCCAAAACCTCGGTGTTTAAGACAGAGAAAGAGAGAGAATGAGAGAAAACAAGAGTAACGAAAGAGAAGGGGGAAGAGTCCAAAGAAAATAAGATGCAAGATAGTCAAGTGTAGCGAGGGCAGCACGGAGAAAAGACCGAAAAAATATCAGCTGATTGGGTAAAACGCTCCTCAGAGGAGCTGGTTGAAAAAGAGCTGATTGGGTTGAATCACCCAACCCAATAAGCTCTTTACCAAACAAACTTATCAACTTTTTTTCTTAAAGTCAATAAGCTAAAGTGGGTTGATCAGCTAAAAAAGAGCTGATCAGCTCTTCACCAAACATGGCCTTAACCTTTCAACAACGGGAATAAGTTTTAATCACAGAGTTTAGACTAACAATAAGAGAGAAAAAGATATAGATCTATTACTTAGTTTAAAAAATCTTAAAAAAGACTCCTTGATATTTAAAATTAAAAAACTATTTTTAATTTTCAGTTTTTTTTTGAAAAATCCTTTATCATAGACTTCAATTAAAAAATAATGATAAAACATACGCAATATAAATAATAGTCATGGACTAATCAAATATTATTTATATGATAAGCATTAATAGGCTTGAGAAACTTTGTGATAGTTCAATTCCTAACCTTTAATAATCCTGTGATAGTGTTAATTATAATTAAGCATTCTGAGTGACAATTATAAGAACATTAGACTAACCAATTTATAGGAAACTTTCAACTTTGGGGCGTTGAATCGATTAAAAGGATCTTTAATGAAATGCTAAGTTTGATGACTATAATTTAAAACTCAAAGCCAATGTCACTCGACCAACTAACAAATCGAATTTCAACTCTGCAGACCATCTAAATTATCATGGAACAAACTTGGTATAACTTAATAAAACAATCCAATTTCTTTGTAACGTTCTCCTTTTATGCATCAAACTCAAATGTAGAGAAAGTACTGTAGGATTTCTGTGCTTGAATTATACGAAGGAAATTAGTCACCTTCATGTAAGTTAAAAGTATCAAGTAGAATCTTTTATTGAGAAGTCTGGCTTGTGCGTTATATTCAACTATGGTTATTGATGGAAGCTTCCCAATGGAAATTTCTGATTTATTGCAAAAATTGGAAACAACTCCAGCCACCCACAGTAGCTCAAAACTTCATACACCTCTTTAACTATTGAAACACCCTGGAAGTAAAAGAAGATTAGGTAAATAAGTCACCACGACAAAAAAGAAAATTAAGCTTTGAACGTCTTTTTTCGAGTGTTCCAAATGTAAACAATCAATTCTTCTAAGTTCAAAAGAAGGAGGAGTTAACACTTATTTAGCATGGTTTGATTTGACTTATGATCTATGGTTGCTAGCAATTAATATTTTACCATTACAAATAACGTCTTTCAGTATGGTGATTTAGTCCAATATCTACCATTAATTTCTAGCCCTACATCGTTACTGCTTCAACTTCTTCAAAATACCTTCAAGCATAAATAGGGAGCAAAAATATTAGTATTAATTTTATTGAATTGTATGTCTTTAACAGAAAAGGGTATCTTTTTTCACCATTCTTTGCAAATGCCCTTGTAACTTTTTTGTTTCTTCCTTCCACTTCCATTAATTATGATTCTAACTCTCCAAATTATAATATAAAAAAGATAAATTAAACATTTCCTTATAGCATGTTGTGATGAGATCAACCACACCACGACTTTCAAAGAAGCTGTTGTCCTTAATTGATGAAAACAGAAGTTTGGACAAAACTTTCATCTCTTTAAGACTAATTCTCATTATGTAGCCTATACATTATAGATAAACAGTAATTAGCATTAAAAAAGGTAAAAAGAGCCTTCGAAACCTTATTGGAATTGTTTCTAAATGCCTTAGTATTATTTCCTATTTCCAAGCCATCTAAGAATCCTGTCCCATATGAGGGGGATTTCTTGGGTGGTAACTAGGCTACCAACTTTAGTTGCCAATAGAGAACACCCAAGAGGAGGGAAAGAAAGAGATTCGAGATAGAAAATTTAACCACGTGACAAAAATGTTAGACGATGTAGCTAGTCATATTCGAACTATTAACGGAGGGTCTAATAATATATTATTTTTACAAAATTAAAAGTTGAATTATTTTAACACTGTTTTTTAAGGTCCGAGTTAATATTACAAAATTAAGTAAAGTTATAATTTTTTTTTTTATAATTTAGATTTTAGACTATACATGTGTTTATTTACCTTGGATGCTTTTTTAAAGTGTAGTTGATGACTTCCATTATTTTTCTTTGTGTTTCTTCTAATGTTGACTATATTATATGTGATCTTTTTTAAAGTGTAGTCTGTGTGTTTCTTCTAATGCTTTTTTAAAGTGTAGTTGATGACTTCCATTATTTTACTTGATCAGACTTATGTAAAATTTTTATATATTAATTAAAATTTTCATCTTTTTCCCTTACAAAATAGTTTTGGAAGGGCGTGCGACTCAATTTTTAGTTTTAGAGTGGAAGAACGACATCTTTATACTTTTGGAGTTCTGGTGAAACAAAATTGGTAGTTTTAAAGTGCAGATGACAACTTTTGCCTATTGGAATTTTGGTGATACAACTTTAGAATTTAAGCTGGTGGTTGGGAAAGCTTGGGAGTTGGGACAACTTGTCTAGGATTTGCTAAGAGTGAAACACTTTCAATGTTTCATTTTTTAACTTTATAAATGAATGTGTCTGCTGAATCTATCAAATATAAAATTGTCAGTCAATCTCACTGAGCTGGATGCCTTTGTAAAACAGTAATGACTTAATGAATAGAAAATTGACTGGATATGCATACCCGACAAACGAGCTTCGGGTATTTTGAGCAAGGTAGAAGCTGGGTTGGACTCAGGGATGTGGACTATGGGATGGTAGTTAGAGCTCACGAATTCATCGCGTTTTGAAATATTTTTGTCTTTTCTTATTTTTAAAATTAGTCAGTGTGTGAGTTCAGGGAATTAAGAGAGATGAAATCTTTTTGGTATTCTAATTTTGTGAAATTTAATTTTGACCAATTAAACATAAAATTCTTATATTCATTACAATATGGTGGTTGATTGGTAGAAATGGGGTAAAGAATGTGTGGCAGAAGTGTACTTTGTTAGTTGAATTTTGTTGAAGACCTTAAATGACAATGAAAGATGAGCCTGGGCAGGAGTTGAAAGGAATGCCAATCCCACTTGTTAGGGCATTGCTTGCTTTTGCTTGAATTGGTCATGACTTGGTATTGAAACTTGGTCGTCTATATTAATAACATACCAAAACATGACCAGATCTTCCGGTTGGTAGGTTACATTATATTGTATTTGTCTATGAGGGTTATAATCGGAAAGAGCCCCAACAAGGACTTCCACCGATTGGGAGCATTCTTTTTAACGCAAAAGGGATATGCCATTGGTCTGTCACACCCTACGGGTCACAGGTCATTTTTACCGTATACGGTTGCAAGGAGAAATTTGAAGTAAAAGGTAAGAGATAAAGTTTATAACTCAAAAATTCGAATAAATGAAAACTTCATTCACTCAAGTGACTTGATTTGAGGATCTCTTACTACCAAAAAAATTATTATTATTATCTTTTTCTAGCAGTAAAGTAAAACCAAACCTAAATCAACATATTAGTCCTTTCATTTAAATCGGTCGAATAAATTAAATTATACCTTTTTAAGTCTTGCCATATATCTTTTTCCTGGAAAAACTGAAATGACAAGAAAATTCTGCAACGACCGTTCATTTTTATTAACTATTTCATACATCATGGCAGTTGTTGCTACTGTGGAGAAGAAACAAAAACAGCCATCCCCACTTAAGACTAAAAAGTAGCAACACCCAATTTATGTATGGTTTTTATTCACTTGTATATTACAGTCATACATGTTTTATGCTGTCTTTTATCCAAAAGATGGTGAATTCTAACACGAAGGAACAACAGAGAGTTCCAGGCGACCTGTCCATTCCTCTCCAGGCTTCAAGGTGATTGGTTTCTCAACAGCAGCTCCATCCACACACAGCATCTGCTTGTACTCTTCATCCCCAAAATCAACCATGGTCTTGGATTTCTTCTCCCATGGATTCCAGACCACTGTTTATAATCATATCACATTAGCATCAAAATTAAGGCAGAACTTGCAAGTTTCTTTTATTGTTAGTCTACCAAGCAGCAAACATGCGAAACTGTTTTTTGCGGAATATCAAAAGAAACCCAGAAAAGGGGGAAAAAAAAAAGGCTTACCAACATCTGGAAGTCCTTCTTTACGTATCATAAAGGTCCTCTTTCTCTCATGATCAAAAATGGCAATCACATCTGAAGAGCTAAGGTACACCCGATCCACCTGCAAGTTAACCAAAAAATTAAGAAAGAAACTCTCAGTGCCTATCTCCATTATCAAGACTAATTTCTTTTGATACATGAAAATTATTCAATGGCATCTTACACTCTAAGCATGCTTGTTACAAGATGGAATGTGCAATACTTATTGCCCTTTTCCTATAGCATTCTTACAAACAAAAGAAAATGTAAAGTACATCAATCACCTCAGATTCAAATGTCAGTGCATCTCCCTGTTCAGTGAAACGCTCCTTTTGACACAGGTTGTCCAAATAGTCAAGGGTTTCTAAACCTTCTACCCTCACTTCACTGTTAACAAACACCCGACAGGATGTTAGTAAAACCATTGTATCTTAAATAGCTGCAGTTGAGTTTGTCATCATGAATTCTCTAGAAAAATAATTTTATGCAACTTCAATGCCGAAGTACATGTTACCTGATATCTGAGATTGAGAAATAAGTATGGTAAGCAATTGAGAAGCTGAAAGGCTTGCAATTTATATTCCTTATACGCGATAACAACATTAAGTTCCCATCTGCTGCCAAAGAGACTCTCAATCGAAACTCGAAACTGCAAAAAGATGAAGGTCACCATCAAGTATAAATCTGATATATTGGTTTAACTAATCTATTATCTGGGAATGACGCATTTTAGCCAAGTGAGTGAAAATAATATGCTATAATTTTAAGAGATCACATCTAACAAGATTTTTAAGTGAGTAAGATGGTTACCTATGTGGCCAGATCTTTAGATCTTCTTCAGATGGCTTAAGTAGCAAGTCAACGAAGGTTTTGCCATTGGAATCTTGGCGATGCAATGGCGGGGGATTATCGTCGAAAACCCAAATTTTTTTTCTTGCGAATCCATGCTGTTCTAATGACCCCCGATTTCCAAACTTTTTTTTGATAAATCCCATTAGCCACACAGAATTCACAATTTGTTATTTGGACAACCAAAATTATCTGAAAATTACCTGTGGGAAGCATATAGGAATTCCTCCTCGTACTGGATGAGGGGGCTTAAAAATTGCCTAAATCAATCCAAAACCAGAAGATCAGGATGAAAAGTTTTCTTCTAACAGAGGAAAAGAGTGGAGGGCCAGGAAGTGAAAGTTTCCAATCCTACACCGTAAAGAGACGGAAGAAATAAAATCTGATATTCTTACGCTACCTTACTGCTAGTGAACAGCAATTCTTCTCCTTGCTCAGTCCTCCATGCGAGAATCTGTCCTCCGTGCAAACTAACCTGCATGATAAATACACAACGGCGTCATAATGTCTGCAGAGTCTGCTTTCTATTTTTTATTTTTGGCAAAGACTAATTTTTATACCAAAAGAAAGCTTCTAGCTTTAGCTATACCATCCTTAAATTTAAAGGAACAATTAAAGAAGCCATCAAGTGGTAGAAATTTGAAAGGGAAAAGTGTACTGACCCGTACTGAAGCTCCTCGAGGATTACGAAGAACAATCTGATCAATTCCATTTCTATCTTTCACAATTCCAAAAGCTGCTCTTGGATCACAGACTGACCCAGAATGATTCATAGTGAAAACAAAGAGAGGATACAAATAACAAGAAACAGCAACACACCTCTTACTTTCTGTATATCGTAACACAATAGCTGAGACTTCTCAACTCTTTTAACTCCTGAGTAGCACAGGAGATATAAAGTCCTCAGAAGTTAATGAAGCAGTTGAAAATCCGAACTATCCCCCAGCATTTTTCTTGTGACAAACCTTACTTCTCGTGAGTAGAAAACTGATGCCTAACTACCAATTCAACTATCACTTTAAATCTGTTTCAACTCCTAGATTAGATTTGGCGGACTAATATGGATGCCTTTCAACTGGGAACCAGATGCCGAGCTAGAAACACAAGAGTAGCACAAAATTGATTTCCCAGCTGTCTGAAATTCAAGATGTAAACTAAATTGATTCGAAATGACACCTAGCAAACGAACTTTTAACTCCAACCTGAAATGTTCAAGTTCAACACAGGAACAGTCGATGCGTAACAAAGAGAGGATAACAGGAAAATTCCAACACCCTAACTGAAGGGTCAAGATTGGACCACATCCTTTGGAGGAAGAGAAGATTGATTTCATCCACCATGACATAGGTCCTTCTCCTTTTATTAGACAAATATTAAAAGGTAAATACTTCTCAGAAGCTTCATCATCAGGAAGGTAGCTGACTAATAAAGAAATCAGTTATAACTTGTCTATTAAAGTCTAAAAGGGGGTCTGGACACTAGAGGCCCTTAATCAACAACGGGTTTCTGGCGTGGAGATGCTGCGGCAATCTGATGTGGACTCGAGTGTGAAGCATGCGACCATGATAGCTACCTTAACTAACACATAACGAAATCGATGAAAGTTTTTTTTTTGGGAATATTAAAGAAAAGCTAGTTTCTCGAATCCAGATCTTATGTTCAGTTTTGTGGCTTCTTATTGTATTCAGTGAATCTCACCCATTTATTTATACGAATTTCACGTTTATTTATATAAGGCCCATACAGAACTCACATAAATAAATGCTTGAGATTTACTGAATACAATAAAACACTATAAAAACTGGACAGAAGATTTCGTTACAGTTTCCCCCTAGAATGGTCTCTTGTGCTCCTTGACTGTTTCCTTTCATATTTCTTAGTTTTTTATTTCAGCCCAATACTTGTTGACAAGAATAAACTAGTGAGAAAAAAAGAGGGAACTTGGACACTGTATGCCAATTGTGCCCAGTTCCGTTAAAACCTAAAGTAACTTTCGTGAGTTTCCACCAGTAAGCTGTTTGCTAGGCCAGAAGAACAGAAGTAATTTGAGAACAGTAGGCTAGGAAATTTAATGGAAGCAAGCTATAAAATGCACGATTTTTTAACTCGCTAAAACGTTAAATACAACACCTAAAACAATATGATTTCAGCAGCAAAAAAATAGATTTGGGGAGTTTAGTTTAACGTTAATATAGGCTTTGTACTTGATGATAATGTTCTCATTTTCCCTCCTTGGTGGCCCTGCTGCGACAAGGTCACCTTTTTATCTGCATCGCATTGAAGATTTTCTGAAGAAGTGTATGTTTCTTCCTCATATTTGAAGCTTCAAACTCTTCACAGAAAACCATGTATGCTTATGTTTGTGGTTGGTGGATGGGGTTGAGGATATATCCCATAGATTCAGTCCCTGGGGTCCAACTGAAGGACGCTTGCAGATAGTCGTTTTCAGCTGTGGAAAGGAACCAGTCTAGCATTGCCGCGCGTTTCTATTCACGGATTTGACAAAAAGAGCAAAGCAGCACATGTTTGACAATGAAGATTTGAGAAGCATAAATACAGACCTTTTAGTTCCCCAGAAATCCACTTCATAAACAAACAAGTGCTTGAGAGAAGTAATAAAGTCATCTCATTTGTGAGTAATATTCAGTCAGATCCATTGCATCTTTCTCAATTGCATGGAATTATGTCCTCTTTCTGACGAAATTCTACGGGAAATGCACCTTTTGCCCAACTTTAGCAGACAAAAAGGGGACGAAATTTCACACATAGGAAAGCGAATTTAAACACGTTAAGTACATTTCTCACCGCCTTGATGTAGGAAATTCAAACGAACATAAAGAAAAAGTTTCATTATTAGGTGTATCATTAATCAAATTACTGTATTCCACCCGTTAAAAGAAACTTGTCAGAACTTTGCTTCTCGTATAAATTATCCTTTTGATTGTGTTTTGTTCTGATCATAATCATCTGTTTTTTTTTCAATTGATAATTATCTCCTATTTGTAGATAATGTCAATATTATTAACTATTCTTTAACAATACAATTGAAAGGTTACACCCCAACCTCATGAGGTGTATCCTTTCATTATCATCTCTCGCTCGCACATGATGAATTTAGTTAATAAGATTTATGTATATTATCATAATTGTCCAATAACTCCTACAACCATCATACAACGAGAGCTCATGATTATATATTTGTTAAGAATATGTGACTTCTTGATTAATGAATCGAATCTTGAAGAGATTTTACGTTCAATTCTCTTACTAAGAATTGATGGACATTTTTTAATACAAAATTATTTCTTAAGTCACTACAATAGAAGGGGCTTTTAGAGATCGTCACTAAAAGCCCCAAATTTATCGCCAAAATTTTTTAGCAACGACTAAAAATTCTCACACGAATAGTTGCAAAATCACGGTAGCAAATATTATTGGCGATGTTTTTACAAAATTGTTGCAAATTACATATTGCTCCGATCTTAGATACATCGCCAAAAGAGATAGTAAGGTTAAAACAAATAGTCGCCAACAATATTTCTTTTCATGGCTAAAAGTTATTAGTTACGTTATCGTAGATGTAAGTAATAATATTTTGCAACGATTGAGTTTTCATGGCAAAATATATTTAGTGATGGTTTTCAGAATGTAGATAAAAGTAATTAGCGACGGTTTAACGAACGTAGCTAAAAAGTTTTGGTGACGAATTTAGAATCGTAACTAAAGTGTTTTGGTGATGAATTTAGAATAGTAACCAAATCTTTTTAGCTACGTTTTTATTTAATTTTTAAAAATCATTGGCGACGTTTTCAGGAATGTAGCTAAAAAGTTTTGATGACAAATTTTGATTTTTTACTAAACATTCCTATTCATTTTTATTTAATTATAATTATTGATAAGTTTTTAATTCATCTTATTGTTTGTAACATTTAGATTTTTTGATTTATAATTAATTACACAAAAATAAAAATAAAAAATATAGAAGCATTTTATATAAAAAATAAAATGTTATTAAATGTTAATTACAAATGTTAACAAAAAACTTATGTACAAACTAAGACTCGGTTTCATTGTCACTACTACTTACATAATTTGAGTCAAGTATTTGTTTGACTATCTTTTCAAGCTTGGCCAACTTTTGTTCAGTGTGGTCTAATTTTTGTTCATTACGTTTTAACTTTTCTTTATTACATTATAACTGAGCCTTAAACGACTGGTTGTCCTCTTGAAACGTCGTTACATATGCTGGTCATGAAGAGGATGAACCAATTGGCTTTGGGCTATACCTAAGACCTTTGATGTAGCCTGATCTCGTACCAAGGATGTTATTGCAAATGTCATCTACATTTGACTCATTTTTGTCAGACAATGATCTTTGCAACAACTCCTGTATCTTATTCTAAAATTTTTTTAAAAATAAATATTTAATTCAAATATTATTAATTAGTACTACATCAATAAATAAACTTAAAAATTAAACAAAATTTTATACTTACATAATTATTTTGCGCTTCTTCAAACATCAAGCCTTCACCTTCCTTGTAGTATGTTAGTTTGTAGAGTGTGATTCTTCTCTATGTAGTTTCTTTTGACTCTGTTTTATTAAAAAAAAGAATTGAAATACAATAAATAATATTGTACTTTCTGAAATAATTATAACTTCTAAATAAAGAACATACAAATTCATTTCATACGATAACAAATGATTTCGAGCCTTGGTTGTGAGGAGTTTTCATTTTTCCTCTATTAATCTTGGTTGTGAGGAGTCCTCACACTTTTCCTAAATAAATAAAAGAAATATTCATTATATTGTGCAAAAAGATTAAATAAAGCAAATGTGAAGAGAAAGAAGACAAACCTTAACGTTGGCAAAGGCCCAATAATCACACATTGTGAGAAAAGACCATTTCTTTCACTTGTGTCTTACACAAGATGCACAAAAATTATCTTTATTTTCTACATCATTTGGCCTTCTATAACCCCATCACTAATGTAGAGTTATGGGAAGTTAATGGTCACAAATAACATGCATTAAAGGAAGTTATGAGAAGATAATGACCATGAATAGTATGCATTAATGGAAGTTTGGGAAGTTAATGGCCAAATTGACAGCCAACAACACTTGTTTCTAATCCATTCCATGCAACGTTTTCTACCACGATCACATCGCGATACAATCCTAAAATGCTCTCTCATATCTTGAATCACCATTCAAGTCGATTTTACTCTTCCTTTGGATCTCCTATATGTGTGACTCATTAGGTTCCCGGTTATGTTGGCCACTTGAATTAACATTTAATTCAAGTAAGTTAAGAGCAGTATCTAGTAACACGTCATGACCCCAATTGACCGAAAAGTCAGTGGTTTAACTACGAACCCTTCCATACGCAATGTTGCTATGCAATTCTTCCTCTCACCATCTATACCCCACTTGGTTCAGAGTATGGTCAAAGTGTCAACTCCCACTAAACTGACTACGTTACATTTAGTCTAAGAGATATTAGATCTTGTCCTGGGGATCTCATTACTCTATGTATTATTGAAGACTCTTTTCATGATACATATCTACTATGGCCAGAGACTCCCAAGTAATGACCTCGACAAGAGGTCATAGGTATCATCTCCTTTTATCAGGAGTGGTGAATCCTTTATTGACTACTCAATTACCTCCGAATACCTCAAGCTGTACCCAATCACCACCATATGAGTAACCCCTAAAAGGCATTGATGAATGGAGTCAAAACACATGATCAGTATCTAAGATATCTTTGAGCACCTTAAATCAAAAGATGCTTGCACCATTGCTATGATGAGACTATCATTAACACTGGAATAGAATATCCATATGATTGTCTCATAGTAGGTCAATCCAATGTACTTACTACACTTAGTAAGCATCCACATGTTAACTCTAAACAACTTATATCTACAACTTATGAGATCTACTGGTTGATCCAATCAAGGAGTATAATATGTGCTAGTCTATCTGGATTAATGATATCCCATCTCATTAATCTTATGACTAGGGAAAGTTTAGATACTATCATAATTACACATGATAGGAATCTCATTATCATAATCTCATCATGATTTCCTCCTTGCTATGTTTTGTATCAAAGAATTCATTAAATCAATTTAAGATCAACATCAAATCCATAAATGTATGAGCATTAAAATAATGAAAAATGCCTTTATTAATCATAAAATGATTTGTACAATAAGTGCTAAAGGTTTTTACCTTTAGAGCACTTCTTTAACAAACTCCTACTTGCACTAAAGTCAATCGCCTTGATATCTAATACCATAGGTGTGTACATGTGACACAAAACTCTTTTGGGAAATAGGCTTAGTCAATGGATCAACTATATTCTGATCAGTGGGATCTTTCTCTATCTTGCTATCATTTCTACCAATGATTTCTCTAATCAAATGGTAGCGCTTGAGTACATGTTTGGACTTCTAATGAGACCTCGGTTCCTTTGCCTGCGTTATAGCCCCATTGTTGTCATAACACAACTGCACTAAGTCAGCTATGCTCAGAACCACACTAAGTTCCATGATGAACTTATTGATCCAAACCGCTTCCTTTGCCGCTTCTGAAGCTGTAATGTACTCCACCTCTATCATCGAATCTGCAGTCGTCTCTTGTTTGAAAATTTTCCAACTAACTGCACCATCATTCAGTGTGAATACATATTCGGACTGGTGTCTAGAGTCATCCCTATCGGATTGGAAACTAGCAGCAGTATACCTATTGACCACAAGATCACTTTCTCCATACACCAAGAATACATCCTTAGTTCTTCTCAACTACTTAAGGTCTTGATAGCCACCCAATGACCCTCACTAGGGTTTGACTTAGAGCATTTTAGAGCATACAATACATCGGGTCTAGTCCATAACATAGCGTATATGATTGATCCTATAGCTGAAGCATAAAGAATCAAACTCATGTGAGTCCTCTCATCTTGTGTCTTTGGACACATAGATTTAGAGAGTATAATCTCATGTACCATGGGAAGGTAACCTCTCTTGGACTACTCCATGCTAAACCTCTTTAACATCTTGTCTATATATGTAGACTGAGAAAGACCAAATAACCTCTTAAATCTCTATAGATCCTTATCCCTAAAATATAAGTTGCTACTCTAAGATCTTTCATAGAGAAGTTCTTAGCTAACTAAATTTTGATTGATTGCAAAGCAGAGACATCGTTTTCTATTAGCAATATGTCATCTACATACAGTACGAGGAACACAATTGCACTCCCACTAACCTTCTTACACACACACGACTCATCCATATTTTGTGAGAAACCAAACTCTTTGATTGTCTCATCAAATTGAATATTCCAACTCCTGGATGCTTGCTTCAATCCATAAATGGATTTCTGAAGCTTCCATACCTTTTCTCGATTCATGGATATGAAACGATGAGGTTGTGTCATATATATATTCTCGGTTAGGTTTCCATTAAGGAAAGTTGTCTTCACATCCATTTTCCATATCTCATAATCATAATGAGCGACAATGGCTAGGAGTATCCTAATAGATTTAAGCATAGCTACTGGGCTAAACGTTTCATCATAGTCAACGCCTTGCCTTTGACGATAACCTTTAGCTACCAACCTAGCTTTATAGGTAACTACATTACCCTCCATGTCAGTTTTCTTCTTGAAAACCCATTTACACCCTATAGGTTTTATCCTTTTGGGTGGGTCAACCAAAGTCCATCCTTGGTTTTCATACATAGAATCCATTTCGGATTTCATAGCTTGAAGCCATCTGTCAGTTTTTGAACTCTTCAGAACCTCTTCATAGGTAGTAAGCTCATAATCTTCTATGAGCAGTATGTCGTTAAGTTCAATTATGAGAAATCTGTATCTCTCGGGAACATGGCATATCATACCTAACCTACGAACTTCTTGTGTGTCAGAAGATTGAATTATTAATTCATCTTCATGAGTAACAGACTCAGGTCCAGGCAGTTGATCTACGTTTGTTTGAGCATCTTGAACTTCCACAAGTTCAATTTTGCTCCTACTGTCTTCTCTTAGAAGAAACTCTTTCTCTAAAAAGACAACACGTTTTGAAACAAACACCTTATGTTCTGAAACATGGTAGAACTGATATCTTATAGTTTCCTTAGGATATCCTACAAACAGACACTTATAAAATTTAGCTTTAAGCTTATCTGATTGAATCTGCTTCACATAAGCAGGACCCCAAACTTTCATGTGAGAAAGATAGGGTTTCTTATTAGTCCATATCTCATATGAAACAACATCAACTGACTTGGATGAGACTCTGTTTAATACATAAATAGAAGTTTCGAGTGCATACGTGTAACGCCCCCTTATCGCAGGGTACGCATTGAGACTCTCGGAGGTCATTCCGGTACGTAACCTACGATAAGAGTGAGCTACGTTCGATCACTATTTTCACTTCATATGGCGTGGTATCATAATTCACTTGTAAAGCATCATAAGAAAATCACAATATTTTAAAACTAACTTTTTCCTCATTTCATTTCATAAAATCGAAAGTCTACATTATATCTTTCAACATTTTCCATATGTACATCATCAAAAAAAAACCTAATACAATAGTATTACATGAATGAGGAAAATATGTACAATCTAACTAATCTGTCCAAAAATCCCAGCTGACCAACCTTTGAGCCATGACTTCTCTTGCCAATCATAATTCACAAGGCTGGTAGAGCCTCTCAGTAGCTAGAGTCATCTCTCGGTCCTGAAAAGACAACGTTGCAATTTTAGTGAGTTTTTCGAACTCAATGAGGTAACCATCATCGATGGTTCACTCAATTCATGCAACACACCATTTCACATAACAATTATTTCACAACTTTGCATTTTACATAAGTATCATATTTTCACTTAAGCATAAGCAATTCTGCATTTCAATCAATCAAACATACTCAACAAGATGCATATGAAATGCTCATGAGACACTTTCCCAATTATTACATTGTTGTGACCGAGTGCCTGAACTGTTCTGTATCCATTTGGATATCGGGCTCATTAATCCTATTCCTTATCCGATGAGAATACAGGGCTCATTATACATAGTGAGCCTTAGGCTCTTAATAACTGTTTGAGCTCGAGGCTCTTTTCACTCGTTGAGCTTTAAGCTTTGATCGGTGGCTACTTTGGTCACAACTGCCATTATCTGATTATGCATTCATGAATGGAATGTGTAGCGCCCCCTTACCGCAGGGTATACACCGGGACATCCGTAGGTCATTCCGATACATATCCTACGATAAGAGCGAGCTACGAACAATCACTACTGTACCTCACATGGCATCATAATAATAAAACATCAGTATAAAATCACAACTTTTTAAAACCAAAATTTTTCTCATTTCATTTCATCAAAATCAGAAGTTTATACAACTGTCATCGTTTACTGTCTGTCCATCACTACTACAAAAACCCTAGTACAACATGCTAGATAACCAGGGAAAATACATCAGCTCTATCTAGGTCATCCCAAGAGTCCCAGCTGACCGACCTGTGAGCCATGACTTCTCTCACCAACACACTCTATACGACTAGAAAAGTCCCTTTGGAGCTAGGAGTCTACTCTCGGTCCTGAAAAATATGTTGCAATTTTGAGTGAGTTTGCGAACTCAGTGAGGTAACCATCATAGATGGTTCACTCAATCCATGCAATAATTAAGCATATCAAAATGATTTCATAATTGCACATTAATCAAAAATACCATATGATCACATAAGCAATACTTTTATTTTTCACATAAGCATAAGGCATTTCGCCTTTCACTAAATCAAAGAGATTAAACCAAATGCATATGAAATGCT
>JAOTAX010000197.1:28144082-28154601 GCA_025629825.1 Erythroxylum guanchezii
TAATAATAATAATAATAATAATAATAATACTAGTAGTAGTAGTAGTAGTAGTAGTAGTAGTAGTAGTAGTAGTAGTATGTAATTACCAGTGAGGCTAACTATATAACGCAAGAGTTGAAAGATATAAGAGAACTACCATGATCTCTTTACGAGGGATCCTTTACCTAAATCCTAGCACGCCAAAGTTTTTTATTGTGGGTCATGTCCTCGGTAAGTTTCAATATTGTCATATCTTTTTTGATCGCCTCCCTCCAATTCTTCTTAGGCCTCCCTATTTTTCTCTTACAATCTCTAAGTACGATTCTCTCGCATCTTCTCACTGGAGTGTCTAGGTGTCTCCTCTTAACATATCCAAACCACCTAAGCCTTGTCTCCCTTAATTTGTCCATAATATTAGCTACTGTTAATTTGTCCCTTACTATGATATTCCTTACCTTATCCCTTTTAGTAAGGTTGCACATCCAATGTAGCATCCTCATCTCATTATGCATACTTCTTTACATGTATACCTCTTTACATGTATGCATAATGAGGTATCTTCCTTTGGATATTAAAGGTATTGAATGTTCTTTTAGGATAATGAAATGAACTAACGTGCTTATATGTATGATGCCTACTATGAATGAAGGCTCAATGCATTCTTCTTTAAAGCCTAAAGGTGGTACGAGTGGGTTCACATGTTATTATAGAAGTTATGTCTATTCTTCCTTTGAGATTATTGAACTCTATTCCAAGATTGTGAGCCATAAACGAAAACATAATGCATTCTCTTATAACAAGCCCTAGTGGATGTGGCTATCCATAAATATGCTTTAGATGTGGATTCTCTATACTCATTTCTCACATTAGATAATGGTTCTTCACTTTGCAAATATTATTTTTGACAAACATGATTTTAGAATTCGCTTCACTTCTATGGTTGTATCTTATACTATGCCTCTTATTTACATCTTTTTTGGACTTCTAACATATTTTCTGTTTTTTTTAACTCCCTGTTGTGAAATTAGATAAAGATTCTTTGATACATTTATTTTTTCTTTTAATGTCTCATTTTTTACGTTTTAATGTGTTTAGTGTCTCATTAATGATCACTTTTTTAGATGCCTCATTATTATATAATTCATTTCTCATCTTCTCATTCTCATTAATGCATGAATCTAACTATTTTTGGATTTGATTAAGTTTTAAAGATATCTTCTTCTTTTTCATAATCATGATTTCTAATCCTTTAACTTGTTTATTATATTTCAAATTTCTATCACTATCACAAGAGTTAAAGATTGATGTTACCTCATAATCGTCCTTTTCCATAAAACACATTTAGGCTATTTCTCCTTCTGATTGCTTACTTTTAGATTTGCCTAAGTCATCCCAAGTTGAGGCTTCTTTCTTCTTATTTTTTCCCCCTTCTTCTCCTTCTTTTTCTTTTCTTATACCTTTCATTATCTTGGAGTAGAGGAAGATATGACTTCATATGACCAAGTTATATACATTGAAAACCAAATGTTAAGAGGATTTACATTTTAAATCACCTTTACCTTCCTTGAAGTCCTTTATTTTAGATAAATTCTTTCTCTTCAAAGACTTCTTGAATTTCTTGGTGATAAAGGTGAGTTCTTTATTATCACTTCCACTTATTAATGTCTTTTCTTCATTTAATTGCTTTATTAAGACTTTGAATGCTAAGTCCTTTTTTTTAAAAAGTATTGTTTCTTCTTGCATCTCTTGAACCTTCATTTCATATTTGAGAAGCGATCCAATAAGCTCCTCTATTAGTAGTTTTGTTAGATCCTTGGCTTTTTATATAATCATCACTTTAGCTTCTTACCTCTTCTAAAGTGACTTGAAAGTATTAATAATATCAATAAATCTCATATATATAATAGATATGCTTCATTTGAACTAATTCGTATTGATGAGTTATCATGCTCACTTTTATCTCCTAAACTTGATTTGTGCCCATCATGCGTAATTTCTAATATATTCCAAATTTTGTAAGTTGTTTCACACATACAATTACATTAAATTAATTTCTTTTTAATAAAAAATAACATGTACGGCTCTGCTATTCAAGTAAATTAATCTTTTGTCTTAAGGTTCCCATTCTTCCTTTAGTTTGAGAACTTTCTGTTATTTAAGATTTTTATTTATAAGTATAAAGGGGCTATTTGAAACTATTTCCCATATATCCACACCAATTAAGAAAAAAATTCAACTCCATTTTTAAATAGAGATAGTAATTTCTATTAAAGATGGGAGCTCTACTAATGTTTTGTCCCTCTTAGTTAAATGATAATGATGGTGCTCTTAAGTATGTCATCGTGATCTTTGATATAGGATTTCATTTTAAATATTAGCCGAATGGATTCACCATAATACTACTTATTAGTCCTTAATGATACTCAAGAGGGAGGAGGGATGAATGATGTGGTTGTTGGAGTTATCTAAATATAGTGCCCTGGAAAGCAAGTGTATTTACATGTAACTTTATCTTCTTCAGTTAGAGTTTTGTAATGAAAATATTTATTATTAATAAAACCAAAAGAGTTTGGTTTTTATGAGCATTATATACCTAGTCATAAGGTACCGAGATTCTTTTGTAAGTAATATACATATACATAGAGATGTATGGGAAGCATCTATATTATTAGAATCTAAATTAATTGATTCACAGTTGAATGATCAAGTTGGTCGCTTAATTATGGTTTAGACTGTAGTATTGTGATTTATCTCCATGTAAGTAAAGGAGTTTACTTCAAGGGAATGATGAGTTTCATATCATGATAGTAGTTGACTATCGATAATGGCACTATTAAATGAATTTGGAATTTTACTCTTTGTTGTGTGGATGGCTATAATAAGGTTCATAATAGGGTTTGCAATTGGACATGAAAATATATGTTCTCATAATATTTAGTAATTCAAGAGTTTAACTGATTGTCTTTAATGGAATGACATTTAGTTAATAAGTTAGAATTAATTCTAATGAGATTAAATTAATTCTGGGCTTATTGAAGCTTGAATTATCTAAGTCCAATAAGATTCCCCACTTGGCTTCAAAGAAGGATATCAAGCAAAGTAAGAAATATAAATGGAGGTTTTAAAGACCATAATTGAATGTTAGGCTTGTACTAATTAATGGTTAATTAGAAGACTAAATGGATATTTAGAAATGGGCTAGACTTTGATTTAATTTAATTAATTAAATTAAAACAAAATTCTTTTAAAGAAAGTAAGATGCAATTTCGGTTTTCATTAGGGTTGAATGTGTGGCTACACATTTGTCATTAAATTGCTAAATAAAGATGGTATTTATGATGCATTATCATAATTAAATGGAGTAATGATCTTACCATTAAATGTTTTAATGGTTATCTTTTAATGATAACATGTAACCTATTAGCATTCATTAGATTAAAGAAGAAAGAGGTAGATTAAATGGATCATCTTCCTTCTTTCATCTTCCAAAACCAAAATTGATAGGTATTATTTAGGTTAATAGTCTTTTCATATAGCCATCTTAAAGATAAATGAGAAGAGTCTCATTTAATGGCTTCTTTATGATTGATTTAAGAAAGAAGTGATGCATTTGATGTAAACTTGCATGTTTTTGACACACTCTCTCCTTTCATGCAAGGGTGAACCGAAATTACCAAGTGAAAGAGTCTCATTTTTTGTTCATCTTCTTCTAAGAAAATCTCCTCCAAACATTTCTTCTCCTTTCCCACCAAAGGATTTTGTTAACCTAGTTGTCCTTGAAGAATAAGAGGTAAATCAAATTGGTTGAGGATACAACAACAAGGAAGAAGATAGATTGCTAAAGGAAAAGATTCAAAAGCAAAGGATTTGGATATAAGAAGAAGGAGAGGATAGCGCAGCGAGGATTTAAAGCTGTAGCAAAGGAGTCAGTAATACTCTTCATCTTGTTTATGTTTTTATTATCCTTATACCATATCATGTATGGATTGGCATGATGATTTGGATTTGTTGCTTCCGCTGCAAAAATGATTTCTTAAAAGTTTTGAAATCTATCGTTTCTCCAAATATAGCATGCTTTCTTTTTCCGATCCAACAGACCTATGTATCTCAGGCTCAACTTGCCCTTCTTGCCAAACCTCATGACTCCTTTCCAAGGAGATGTCTTAAGAAGGACTTTCTCACCAACTTCATACTCCATTTCCTTTCGGTGTTCATCAGTATAGCTCTTCATTCTATCTTGAGCTGCTTTAAGCCTTTGCTTAACTAGATTGACCTTGTCGACTGTCATCTAGAGTAACTTTGGCCCTATTAATTTCCTTTCTCCTTCTTTATCCCAACATATCAGAGTTCTGCATCTTTTTCCATATAATGCTTCATAAGGAGCCATCTGAATGCTCGAGTGGTACGAATTATTGTAAGCAAATTCGACCAATGGCAAATGCTGGTCCCAAGCACCTTTGAAATCCATCACGCATGCCCTGAGCATTCCTTCAAGGGTTTGAATGGTCATCTCAGATTGTCTATCTGTTTGGGGATGAAAAGTAGTGCTAAAATTCAACTTGGTCCCTAGAGCTTCTTACATACTTTCCCAAAATCTCGAAGTGAACTGAGGATCTCTGTCAGAAACTATGGAGTCTGGAATCCCTTGCAGTCTCATTATCTCATCAATATACTTCTTTGCTACCACATGCAGAGAATCAGTCTGTTTAATTGCTAGAAAATAGGCTGACTTCGTCAAATGATCAACAATAACCCATATAGCATTATGCTTCCTACTGGTTTTGGGCAAACCCATCAGAAAATCCATGGTTATCCTTTGGCACTTCCACTTAGGAATGGACAATGGCCTTAACTTGCCTGAAGGTGCCTGGTGTTCAGCCTTGACTTGCTAACACATTAGATACTTGCTTACATATTCTGCTACATCCTTCTTTACGCCCTTCCACCAGAAATGCTTTTTCAAATCTCTGTACATCTTGGTGCTACCTCGGTGCATGGTATAAGGCGCATTGTGTGCCTCATCGAGTATCTCTTCCTTTACTTCCTTGACATTCAGAATACAAAGTCTATTTCGTACAACCATAAGTCCATCATCCCTCACCACCACTTCGGATTTCTTGCCATTCATAATTTCTTCTCGGAGCTTGTTCAAATCTGCATCTTATGCTTGTAATTCCTTAACCTTCTCCCCGAGTATTGGTCTCACTCTGAAATTAGTAATAACACAATCAGGTTCCTCCTGTTTCAAGCTTATTCTAAGCTAAGCCATCGCTTCCAACAACAATAGATAGATTGTCTGAACATAAGCTATGGAGGATTTCCTAAATGCATAAGCCACTATATTTGCCTTTCCTGGATGGTATTCAATCAACAAGTCATAATCCTTAAGTAACTCCAACCACCTTCTCTGTCTTAAATTCAACTCTTTTTGGCTCAATAAGTACTTGAGACTTTTATGATATGTAAAAAATCTCGTCTGAACTCTATACAAATAATGTCTTCAAATTTTCAAGGCAAAAATTAATGCTGCTAATTCTAGATTATGGGTCGGGTAATTCAATTCATAAGGCTTTAGTTGCCACGAGGAATAAGCTATTACCTTGTCTCTTTACATCAACACACATCCCAAACCCTTTCTTGAAGCATCACTATAAACTGTATAACCCTCATCTCCCATAGGCAAGGTAAGAATTGGAGCACTTGTCAATCTATGCTTAAGCTCCTCAAAGCTCTTCCAACATTCATCACTCTAGATAAACTTCTTATTTTTCCTTAATAACTTGGTCATCGGAGCAGCTATCATAGAAAATCCTTCAACAAATCTCCTATAATATCCTGCTAGACCCAGAAAACTTCTCACTTCTGCTACTGTCTTCAGTGCATGCCACTTCACCACTACTTTAACTTTCCTCGGATCAACATGTACCCTATCCTTCTAAATTACGTGTCTAAGGAATATCACCTCATAAAGCCAAAATTCATATTTGCTGAATTTGGTATAAAGCTCCTTCTCCCTTAGTGTTTGCAACAATATCCTGAGATGTTTCTCATGTTCCCCTTCGCTCCTGGAATAAACCAAAATGTCCTCTATAAATACTATGACAATTGATCCAAATACTCCCTAAATACCCTATTCTTGAGATCTATAAATGCAACTAGAGCATGGGTCAATCTAAATGGCATAACTAAGAACTCATAATGCTCATAACGTGTCTTAAAGGCTGTCTTGTTTACATCAAACTGCCTGATTCTGAGCTGATGATAGCCTAACTTAAGATCAATTTTGGAGAAGAACTTTGCTCCTTGCAACTGATCAAATAGATTATCAATTCGTGGTAGAGGATACTTGTTCTTAATGGTCAGCTTGCTGAGTCTCCAATAATCAATGCATATGTGCCATATTTCATCCTTTTTTTTAACAAATAGAACCAGCCCTCCCCATAGCGACGAACTTGGCCTTATATAACCCTTCTTTAACAGTTCTTCCAACTGTTCCTTAAGCTCCTTCATCACAAGTGGAGTCATTTTGTACGGTGGTATGGAAATGGGTGCAGTACCTGGAATTAGATTGATGGCAAACTCGATTTCTCTTACTAGTGGCAAACCAGGTAAGTCTTTTGGAAACATGTCTAGAAATTCCCTCACAATCAAAAAATCTTCTAACGTCCCTTCATTCCCATCAGGGTCCACAATGTGTGCCAAGAAGGCTTCACACCCTTTTCTCATCATCCTGTCAGCAAGCAAAGTTGAAATGATTCTTGGCGATGGTGTTCTTCTGTCTCCTCTAAAAGTCACCCTCTTACCTTTGCCAAGATCAAATTCTACCTCTTTGAGGCTGCAATCTAACTTTGCATGATATTTCTCCATGGCATCCATTCCCAATATAACATCTAGGCCCTTCAAATCTAAAGGTAGTAGGTCCACTACCAGTCTAGCACCGTCAATAAAGAGTTCACAATCTCTATATGCTTGACATATTATCACCTTTCTCCCTAAAGGAGTACTAATAATCAATGGACTATCCAATGGCACCAAATTAACACTATGTAATGTCATGCTTGCGGAAACAAAAGAATACGTGGAGTTAGAATCAATCAGTAAATAAACTTCTGAATTAAATAACTGAGCCATACTCGTAACAACTTTAGGTGCGACTGTAGCTTCATCTCTGGTCATGGCAAACAGCCTTGCCTGTGCCTGACCCCTTGGCCTTCCTAGAGGAATAACCTTCTTTACCACTCTAGAACGGCCCACCTCAGTGGCTGGACTTATTCCTATGGTTTCAGCTCTCTTTGGGGCTTGCAATTGCAACCCATCTTGCTTTGGTGCTTGGGGACACTCCCTAACCATATTTCCCTTCTCTTCGCATCGAAAACATACCCCAAGTAACTTGAAGCACTCTCCTTTATGAAACTTCCCACAATGTTCACATTGGGGGTTCGTGTACCTACTCCTCTCCATCCCTCTATTGCCTCCTATAGTTGAGGCTTGCACTGAAGCTTCCTTTGCTTGCTTGTTCTTAGCAGAGCCACTACTTCCCACTTCACTCTGTTTTTGGAAACTCCTTATACCCCTCGCAGGCATCGGGGCACTCATTCCCTTCTTGGAAGACTATTCCCGATTCTTCCTCTTCCTATTCACTTCATAGTTTATGTTCTTTAGTTTCTCAGCTTGGAGTGCAGCGTCTACCAATAGCTAGTAGTCACAGAGGATGTGGGTCAATTCTTTCTCCTTGATCCCCAAATGAAGCCCTCTCTGAAACTTACGGCACTTATCCTCCTCATTCGCAACAATATTGGCCACATAACGTGAAAGCTGGGTGAACTTCAACTCATATTCACTCACACTCATGTCCCTCTGTGTGAGATTCAGAAATTCTCTGGCCTTCTCTTAGACATAGACTCTCGAAAAGTACTTCTTCCTAAAAACTTCCAGAAAGTTTCTCGATGACAAAACTTACGGTATGGCTTGACTATGGGGCACTAATTCCCACCAATGGAGTGCGTTCCCTTGTAGCAAGCTCACTGCATAATCCAGTTTCTCCTCATCGGTGCACTTCATCTAAAACAGGACTCTCTTTGTCCTTCTCAACTATGCCTCAGCCTCTTCAGGATTAGTAGTCCCATTAAAGTCGACAGCCCCATACTTATGGAGCTTATCATACTGTCTGTTCCTCTCTACTAGAGCTTGCACTGGAACTTATGGCATTTGGCCCATAGCATATATGAAAGCCTGAGTAAATGCTTGAAAGAAATGCGGATCCATGGGGTTTACTTGGGGCATAAGAGGAGGCGGTGGCACTTCATGTTGTATACTAGGTGCCTCAGGATCAGGAGCAGAGTGTGTCCCCACGTCTTGCGGGACATAAGATTCATCCATACTTGTAACATCTTGTTACCATGTTAAGGCTAGAATAGTGTAAATTAATGAGAAACAAGAAAAATGTATATCATGCTTAAGTTAAATATGACAAGCACATTTTTGCACGTGAATATGATTGCACATGCATTCATTGACATGTTTTGGGTATAATTGAGTTATAAATACGATTAAAATGTGAATTATGGATTATTTGTGGTAAAAATTTATTTGGAGAGTATTATGATTATTTCAGAATTTTTGGTACGATTAAAATGTGAATTGTGGATTATTTGTGGTGAAATTTTTTTTGGAGAGTATTATGATTATTTAGCAATTTTTGGTAAATTTTAGGAAATTTCTGAAAAATTGGGGTATTTTGGACTAGGAAATATAATCAGTAAAATTGGGACATGTGGCAGTATTGAACAATGACAAGTGTAAGACATGCGAAGAATACACGTATTATTATTCAACACCGCAATTCTCTTCCCTATTCTTCATCATCGAATAGCAAATTGTTATTCTTTTTATGCTATTGATACCCTTTCATTGCTAGAACTACCTGCTGAAACAAGTATGTTGGACCCTGTCTCCGAAGCCCAACATTCGGAAGCATAAAAGCATGGAGGACTCATTACTAATAACGTACCGACCGAAAATTGGGGAACTTCTGGCTTAACTTCAGATCGACCTCTTAACACCATTTGTTCCCCCTAGACATACGATTCTAACGCCACCAAAATCGCTCAATTTGGTGTAGAAACGAAGAAGTTATGATCAAAATACTGTCGGGCTAAAAATAAACTAAGTCTGAATACTACATCCAACTCCATGTCAGAAATTGAAAATCTTAGGGGCCGAATTAAAATTTGATCCCTTCAGATAATTTTAGCCCCATGTCTCTATTTTAATTTGGAACAAGAATCACCTCATTCGGATCTCTACTGATCGAGATATCACCAAAATACTAAAGCAAGTTCAGACTTTTTTCACCTACCTTCCCGCTTTGGTACAGTCCATCCTGATCGATTTAATATCCAGACCTATCAATATAATATGGAAAGATAGAAAAATGTCTTATGAATCTAACGCTTTAAAAATCAGATCGATCGAAGGTCGGACGAAAAAGTTATGGCCAAAAGAAGGAAGAGAGGTCGGTCGACCAAAAACTCTTGAAAGACGGCCGAGTGACCAGACGCCCGAGCGCTCGGCAGACGCTCGAGTGCCCGCTCGCTCGAACGGGCCAGCGCTCGGGCGAGCGGCCCGTTGGCGCTCGCTCACGCAGTTCCAACCTCCTAACTTCTAACCTTCATATCTTTTGGCTCCGAACTCCAAATTTTACAAACTTGGTATCGTTGGAAAGATAAAAGACAGATCTACCATTTTTATGAAGGACTCAAAAGCAAGCTCGGTCTGTAAAGGGGTCAAAAATTCACTCCAAGATGACCGATCGAAAAGTTTCTCATAAACAGTACCAAAACTTGTAAACACCATAACTTTTGACCCAGAACTCCAAATTTTGCAAACTTGGTGGCTATGGAAAGGTAAAAGAACGCTATACAAATTCCATGATGATCATAAAAACAATTTCTAACTCTATGAGGGCCAAATATTGACTCAAAGTTTCTGTCTGAACTTTGCCATTTGGACAACCCTTGCACCAAACTTCAACAGCTCGCATCTTCCAACTAGCACATCCAAAAATAACACATTATGCCCCATTGGAAAGCTATGGAAGTCCTCTACAACTCTCCAGAAGGCTACTCATTCCCATTTAATCCACATCAGCCTGGAAATTTTCTCAATGCACAGCACACACAAAACTAACCCTATAACACATCAGTCCAAAATTTTTGACAGCACCGGCATTCAACTTCATACTCTTCAACCAAGTCATCACCAACACAATCAATTCATCTCATATACAATTCCAACTCCAACATGCTATTCTCAAGCAAGACCCGATAGCTGAAGTGAATCACACGTTAATACAGTAAACAATAACGATATATATAGAAGCACAAGAAGGGGGGGGGGATTGAATTGTGATAACTTTTTGCTAACCCCTTTTTGAAAAATTCTTTTCGCCTCAGAAACAAAATTTGTTCGTTTAAGAACTACTGTAAATCTAGTTTGTAAAAGATTTTCTCAAACTTGCGTAGTACAATAATATCGAAAA
>JAOTAX010000197.1:28158617-28168931 GCA_025629825.1 Erythroxylum guanchezii
TTTCCTTTCCCATTTTACCCTTAATGAATGAGAAAAGTCCACCTTGCCCTTCCTTTAATGCCTTAGTGTTTTTAACCTTAAGTAAACTACCCAAAATACCCTATTATGCATTTATTTACCACCTTTACTTGAACTAACCCATGAAATAAATTCCACTAACATAGACATAATTAAAAAAAAAATTACTCCCAAAAACATTTTATCTCTCCAAACCTCATAATTATCTAAATCATGCTTAACTAAAAAAAAAACATTTGGGGGCCAACAGTCTACCACTAGTCACTACTCTTCTAATGATAATGCATATTTACTGTTAAAGTTGCCATGGATTCTTTTCGTCAATTCACACTCTAATCATGACTATATAATCTTAGAAGCAATAGAAAAAAGAAAAATTGTTTGTTTTTTTGTTTTATTCTCTCTCTCATTTTGTTTGAAAACTTAAAAATAAGTAAGAAATAAACAACTTAAAAACAAACAAGCATATAAGAAATAAATGCATAAATGTAAAGGAAAAGAATTGAACTTCTTTGGGTTACCTCCCATGCAGCGCCTTTGCTTATTGTTGCTAGGTCGACTTCATGTTTTCCTCCTCACGTGACAAAATTGTGATCTTTGAGTGTCGCATATGCTTCCTCCACTTGAGGTTCTTCAGGATAGGGCCTTAGTTGATGATCATTCAAACACATTGCTTACGTATCTTCAAATTTCCAATCTCTACTGAATCCAAGCACTATTGGAATATCTCTTCACCCTTCTCTTCCTTGTTTACTTTCTCCAACCTGTTAGGTTATGTTTCGTTGGGTGGTTGTTATTGAAATGGAATGGAATGTAAAATTATTCCATCGTTTGGGAGGAGGGTTTATAATGGAATGAAATGGAATAGGATGGAAGGGGAGGGTTTCACATTACATCCCATTCCATCCTAAACAGTAAAAATAAGTTACCTCCGATTGAGGGGGGGGGGGGGGTTTGGATGGAATGTAAAATGATAAACAACATTTCACCATATTACATTATGAACCCTTCTTGCAAGCAATATTTAACTATGTTACAATATAAATCCTTCCATCCCTCCTAAACAACGATTTTCTAATATTACATCTATTTACATTCTATTCCATTATAAACCATTTCATGCCATTAAAAACTTTATGTCCAACCAAACATATCCTTAGGTAAAGGTGAAGGGTTAGTCTCAACAACAATTAGGAACTTAATATTTACCTTTGAACTAAATGATATGTCTTTTTGTCCTTCGAGCTCCTCCTCCACTTCTTCGACACAAGCAATTTCTTGAGTAGTTTTCTCAAGATTCTCAAGCTCCTCTTCACTCTGTAAGGTCTCTAAACTACAGTCCCTTAGGTACACCTCAAGTTGATATGGCTGCTCCTCTTCACTTTATGATGCTAGTCGATCAAGAGCTTCCATCATCTGACCCATCTAGCTTGCCACGTTTTGGAGTATAGACATTGTATCTTGGTGGAACTGCATCATATTTTGCTGAAGTTGCATCACATCCTCCTGGGACTATTGTACACGCTATTGAATACCCTGTTGAAGTTGAATATTGTTAGCAGTCATAATATGAAGAAAGTCTTCCAAAGATGCACTTGAGTCGTGATAAGAAGCTTCTGGCCTATATGGAAATTACTGTGTGTCCTACATATTATCAAGGAAATAAATCTATTAATTATCCTATCCATAACTAAAGTTTGTATGATCACTCCAAACATGGTTATAAGATTGGGAACATAAGTTATATTCATTCATGATTTTTTTAATACACAAACACTAAACAAAAAGTGAAAAGAACAAGAAATAACTGAAAAGAAACTATTTATAAAGTGATAAATGCATTAGGGACCCAGTCATTAGTTCAATCTCAACTTACACACAATCCAACATACTTCATTGAATGGTTATTCTCATACCTCTCATAGCAACTATTAATCGTAGATTAATGATAAGCTCTATTAACCTTGATTTTCCCTTAGGTCGTGTTTAATTAAGAGATGCTCGTTAATTAAACCTAGCCATCGAACAATCTAGGATAAACCCTCTAGATTTAATTAGACAATCGCATTACAAGTTAGGGAAATCGATTAATCAAGACAACAACCATATACGCTCAGGTTATTTAACCTAGGTTATGTTACTCCTAATGATTTGACACCAATCGAAACAAAACAATTATAGATTGTATGCCTAACGATCCAAAACCATCAGTTGCCATAAATGAATCTCAACATAACAATTATGGATTATTTTGAAGATTTTAGCAATGGTTTCATAATAAAAAAATCCAACGAATGCATTAAGATCATCTTAACACAATACCCAAACAATAAACATAAGATAACATAATCAATTCCTAAAGAGAGTAAGAATAACAAGCATAATAAAAGAAATACTTAACTGGGTTCTTAGGCATTAATGTCGCCTCCGAACTGACATTGGGATGTCTAGCCCTTCTTGGGCCTCTCTAAAGATGATTTTTTCCCTCTTCTCTTCTCTTCCTCAACCTCTAAAAAACAATTCACAAACCTCTGATCCTCTTTTTCCATCATAACATGTCATATTTATAGTGAAAAATAGGGTTCGGGATAGCTGTATAGTAGTCACAGATGTGCATGATGTTGTTTATGGTTGTGAGTGCGAGATATAGGTGTCCATAGTGGTGTCACACCTATGAGCCATCTTGTATGTCACGCCTATGCAAACCATGTCACGCCCAAGGGAAATTTGTAATAGGCGACACATGAATCTCGCGGCCATGATATTGTTTGTGATGGTTATGAGACACATCTCATGGTCGTGACAACTTTCTTTTTCAATTATTATGCTTTTTCTTGTCTCCTTTTCTTTTAATCCTTCTTCTTTTTGTGTCATGAAGACAAGTCAGTGTGAATCTCGAGAAGATGACTCAAATATAGTGCTTTCGACTCACTTTAGCTTGTTTGCATCTGAGTTGTACCTAAAACCAAATATGAACTAAAGTGAAGGTCTTAAGAATTTCAAATCATTAAACAATAAGTGTTATGGAATAAATGTATAATCAATTAAGCACATATCAAATTTTATGGAGTCACCCATTTGAGAACATGTCTCTTTGCCTCCTCATCTAAAGGAAAAGATTTGTAGTATTACTATAGTTGATAATGATGATCCTTGACCCTTTGTTTAAATAGTGAACTCACATAGCTTGAGACTTCAGGGTTCTCGATATTGATGATATTAAGCTTCATCTTTGAACATGTAGTGCCCCTTAGCTCAGGGTACGCATCGGGATCTATGATCGATCACTAGATTCACTTCATATGGCATAGTGTCATAATTCACTTATAAAGCATCATAAGAAAATCACAATATTTTAAAACCAACTTTTTTCCTCATTTCATTTCACAAAATCGAAAGTCTACATGGTGTCTTTCAACATTTCCCATATGTACAACATCAAAACCTAATACAAAAGTACTATATGAATGAGGAAAATATATACAATCTAACTAATCTGTCCAAAAATCCCAGCCGACCGACCTTTGAGCCATGACATCTCTTGCCAATCACAATATACCCAGCTGGTAGAGCCTATTTAGTAGTTAGAGTTGTCTCTCGGTCTTGAAAAGACAAAGTTGCAATTTTGGTGAGTTTTGCGAATTCAATGAGGTAACCATCATTGATGGTTCACTCAATTCATGCAGCACATCATTTCACATAACATATAATTTCACAACTTTGCACTTAACATAATAATCACATTTTCACTTAGGCACAAGCAAATTTTTGCATCTCATACCAGTAAACATACATAATAATATGCATATGAAATGCTCATGAGACTTTCCAATTCTTACGTTGTTGTGACTGAGTGCCTGTACTGTCCTGTATCCATTTTGGATATCGGGTTCATTAATAACTGTCCCTTATCCAATGAGGATACAAGGCTCTTTTTCACTTATTGAGCTCTAGGCTCTGATCGGTAGCTACTCTAGTCACAACTGCCACTATCTGATTGTACACTTATGTATGGAATGCGTGTACCACAATCAACCATATTATAAAGCATATAGGTCTTCACATTCACATACAATCAATACTTCAATATCTCAATCCACATTACATAATCATTGGACCTTTTGTCCGGAATCCACATTCAAACATATTTATTTATCATTCAAAGCATAATCTAAGCAGATAAGTAATTAAGTGAGATCGTCTAGGTTACTCACAAGTTGCTCCCGAAGCTAATGCCTGGAAGTGCCGGCAACATCTGGAAGTTGACGTTCCAATTGCTCCTCTATAACAAATAACATACACATATATCACAATTTGCTCAATTATAAGTGTTCATTTATGCACATGAATGAAATGAATTATGTACAATGCATGTTCATGACAATCCCGGGTATCCTTCCATCAATGTCATTACAAAACAATCAAATATCAAAACTCACTTAACTAGAATTTTTTCATAGGGTTTATGCCTTAACAAACCATTTGAATCCAATTTCATAACCTAATGAGCCATTTCAAATTTTTCTCCAAACTCTAACTTTCGGGTCTACTATTCTTGATCATTAAGACAATGAAAACAAAGTAATTTGATTGTTCCTCTATGTCTTATCTTTTTAATGACACCAAAATCATTCAATTTGGTTTAGTAGTGTGAAAGTTATACTCCAAAAATTTTTGGACTGCTTTTATTCTGAGATAGTACCTTATACTCAACTTCCATCCATAATATGAAACTCTTAGAGTCCGATTCCAAATTTGATTTCTTCACATAATTTGTATTCCTATGTCTTTAGTTTACAACAAATAAAAAATCACTCCATTTGGATCACTACAGAAAATCTTTTGCCTAAAATGCTGAGACATGTTTGGTGGTGGAAAGTTCGCCGCGGCGAATTTTTCCAGAAAGGAAAAATTCGCCTGAACTCATACAAGTTCGCTGCGGCGACACCGAGAGTTGGCCACGGCGAACTTTTCCTGAAAGGAATTTCACCAAAACCATCCAGTTCGCTGCGGCAACGCAAGGAGTTTGCCGCAGCAAAAAATCACAGAAACATACCTAGATTTGTTTCAACTACAAGTCAGATTTTGAGACTCTTATGGACCAAATTTGAATTCGACTTCTTCATAACAAATGTAACTATACGTCTCTAGTTTAATCCAAATTAAGAATCATCTCATTTGGATAACTAGAGAAAAATTTATAGCTGAAAGACTAAGGCATACTCAATAGACTCTTTCTAGCCAACATCTTCAAAATTTCCAAATTTAACACCTAACCTATCTTGGACAAAGATCACCATTTTTAGTTCATTCATTCCCCATTTTCAGCTCCATTTCATCTTAATATCATTTGCCAAAAAAGCATGACCGAAATTTAATCATTAATCCAAAAACAAGTTATGTTCATGTACCTATTTATCAACTCACAATTTTCATCAATATAACCTTTTCATAACCAATCCATCTTGCAAACATACAAATTATAACTCATAGTTTCTAACTCATCACATACAACATCAATTATCTATAAAACAACTCCTAAGCCATGATTTAGCATTTAAAAGAAACAAAACCTCTCTATAGCTCTTACTTATCAAGCATATATGTATAAGCAAAACTTCACAAACTCGTCATCATCCACAACACATACATACACAAGGCACCCTTTTCATACATTAATCCTCAAAATATCATCATATCTGCTCCATTTAACATTGCCCAAATAAAACATTAAACACAACTTACTTAATTTAGCTACCCATTCTTCAAACTCTTTAAGAAAATCACAAATACCTAGCTTCAAACACCACTGACGATCATGACCATCTTTAGGGTTGGAAGGTTAGCAATTTTAATGGGAGAGAGAGAGCAAGGTCGAAGATGAGTGGGAGGTTCAATAACAATGGAGATTGGGAAGATCAAAACCCATGAAGAAGAGGAAGAGTGAAGCTATGAAGAAGAGTAGAAGAGAAGAAGACAACCAAAAACAAATTCTAAAGGCTTTTAAGAGAGAGCATCGTGAGAGAGAGTAAATGGTCTTCAAAATTTTAAAACATGGTTGGTTATAAGACATGGCTTGGCAAGTGACACTTGTCACTTGCCACATGTCCAATTTCTATAAATCCAACTATGTTTCTCTTGTTAAACTAATCCATTCAAACCCAATTTCTATTCCAAAAATTACCCCAAATTTCCAAAAATTTCTCCAAAACTTCTAAATCAACTATTACACTCTCCAAAACAAATTTTCAGTACAAATAAACCACAATTCTCAATAACAATCACATTTATAACAATTAAACCCGGAATGTCAATGAATGCATGTACAGGCATATTTATGTGCAAAATTTTACTATTCACTTTTATGAGCATGTCATATTATGCATTAACATAAAAATGCGTTTCTTGTCTCTCACTGAATACTCCTATTTACTATTCTAACGTTCCCATACGTAATGGGATGTTACAGAACAACAAGTAAAAGTGAAATTAATCTTTATATAAGTAAAAAAATTCATATAATTAAATAAATTGAAAAATTAGCTAAATTTTGTCCAGAGCATTCTGTAGCAAGTTGTCTTCCTTCAACTACTTAGCATGCTAAAGGTAAGGCAATTCAGTCCTGACAATGACTCCTAACTCACAAGATAAATTTGTTGATTGGATCTTGTCAATAAGACGACCTTGTGAGGTGTCAATATGCACAAACAACTTGCTGTTCATCGCAACATTCATTCGTTGCAACTTAGAACCTTTAATGATACCTCTACCTTTTTTTTCTCGATACCAATATTAGAACTTGACAAAAAAAAAATAATGATAAGAAAAGCACATTAAACATGTTAATATATATTTGAGGACAAGTGTAATTATAAGTGGTAAAGATTAACAATCTTGAAAATCCTTTAGCATTAGTTGAGGTAGATAGAGGTTATTGCTGATTAGCTTAATTGGTAGACGAAGTCAGTTATTGTTGTTGGATAAATTCGGATTGATCTAGTTATTGTGGGGTAGGAACATCTTCCTTGGTTGCCACCTTCTTTCCCTTGATTCTACCTAGTGCCATTATATTGAATATCTATAATGATATTATTAAATGATTTCTCAATGATTTTCTTATATAAAATAAAACTAATTAGAATAATATCATAAAGAACTTGTCAACTTATCCTTAAATCATTTCGGAGCATTTGACAAATCATGAAAAAAATCATAATCAAAGATGATTGGATATTTGGCCTCACATTTTGAATCATACTAGAAACATTTCTTATGTGTTCCATTCATTATTGTTCATGATTTGTTAATTGTATCAATTTGGTATGTGAAGGCTGTGGCTATGACATAGCTCCCTACTTCTTCTTTTTATGGCAAACTAGAGGTTGTCGATTATGCTCATTTAATTTTGTCTACTATGTATATACAAACCATTGTCAGTTTGCTATTCTTCATCCCTTGTATTTCTCTCCACGTTAATTCCTTAGAATTTTAATTTTTAATATATTATTGTTTTGATGTTTGTCATCATTTTCTGAAGTTAGAGAGATCTCTATGAGAAACCGTCCTTTTATGGTTGGTTAAAAGAAACAATGTATAATTTAAAAACTTTACAAGTCTTGGGTTTTCTTTGTCTATGAATAACACATCTAACAAATATAATTAAAATTTGAATCGTATCTTAGAAATCAACATTAATATGGTTCTAGTTTCTTTCAATAAGGAATTTGTTACATGTATTGGCACTATTGTTACTAACTCTTTACAAATTTTATTACATACTTTATAAAGTCTCTCATTGATTATCAAAGGAGAATTAAGAACATCAAAATTTAACAACTCTTTATAATCTTTTTTATAGATAAAGATGAGGTATCCTCTAGTTCAAACACTTTATGCCCATGTGTGATTGTAGTTACTAGCAATGAATACAATTTGATATGAAAAGAGACATTGAAAAAGAATTAATTTTCTCAAATATTCATTGTCAAATTTCACTTTATCAAATGAAAGTTTGAAATGGAGGCCAAAATATCTTTAATGATAAGCATGGAATTGGTTTTACTTATAAAAGTGCATTATCCAATACCAAGATAATTTTTATATGGGACCAAAAAAAAAGCTGATTAGCATATGCCTAAATCATCTATGAGATATAATATCCAATTCTAAACAAAATTTTGTTACTATTCATACGTCTCATCTAGGCCTCAAGCTAACAAGAAATTTGTTATATTTATGTGTGGTTCATAGTTTAAACCTTGAAGACATGTTTCACAAGAAAAAAAAAGGTACAATTTTATGCAAGACCACACTAAAAGAGCATGTAGTGTATGTCTCTTTATTATCAAAACAACATAAAAAGCTCATAATTATCATAACCTATTATTTAATCCTTAGAAAATGTTCACAATTCTTATAGTCCATATTTACACTAAAAGAGTATATCATATGCTAAATCATTTGTTAGGCTTTATTATCTCACAAGAAGAGCTTATTATCTCCCACATATATAAAGTAGAGCTCCTTAATTATTGTTACATCCAAAAAAGACCAAAAATGCATATATGTCACATTATTATAGATCTCACTTATATGTTAACATACCTTCAAATTATCTTATATAAGATGTCACTTTTGTGAAGATTATGGACATATATATAGAAATTACATCTTAACTTACGTTTGTCAAATCCAAATCCATCAATTTTCAGTCAACAGAATATGATATATATACACCAACACAAGTAGAACACTCCAAACACTTAACATAATTTTAATATGTAATTCATCGAACACTTTACATATATGAGAAATTCATCCCAAGATAATTACGAAAATCACTTGTTTTCCCTTTTATCACTAACATTAAGACATTCCAAACAAACTCCAATGATAAACACTCCAAACCAATGCAAACAACTCAATGAAATCATCCTTAACCTATCCAACATCACATGACCAAAACATGTGAAAGGAAGCAAAAAATAATAAAAAAGCATCATTGACTTACCTCAATGAAAGAATAAAACAATGACAACTGGAGAAGACAGAAGCACATAATTGTAGAAGATAGAAGGTTGTTGACTAGGGAGAGAACGAAGAAGAAAGCAGTGGGAGAGGAAAAATTAGAGTAGGAAAAATTTTGTTGGGGAGGGGCAGGGGGTGTGTGATTCGAGGTATGTATTAAAACAAATAGCAAAACGATGTTGTTTGTCATCAAATAAACGACGTCATTTTCCTTTCTTTTAAAACATTCAAAACAATTGGCGACGCTTTTCAAAAACATCACCATATGTTTATACATCCTCAAACTTTTAACAACGCTTTTCCAAATTCATCTCTAAATATCATTTTTGCGACGAATTACTAAAATAGTCACCAAATGTTAATACATTGTTAACCTGCTAGCGATGTTACGAGGAATTCGTCACCAGATGTGAATTACTAAAATAGTCACCAAATCTTTATAATTTTTATATTTTTCATTTTTGGTAATATATAAATTATATAAAATAGTATAGAATTTATATATAGTAAATGGAGTTTTGTGACACCATTTATATATTGTCAAAATATATATTTTAAAAGAAATTAAAAAGAACAATTACTTTATTTTAAATTTTATATTTATAGAATTTTCCTATTGTAATATAAAAATTTTAGAAAATTTAACCCAATTTATATATAGTAATTAGAGTTTTTTGTCAAATCATATATTTTAAAAGACACTAATAATTTATTTATTTAATAAAAATCAATTTTGTGTTTTTTGCCCTGTAAAGTTTTAAAATCACGTTGTTGTTAACTAAATTTTTTTTACACTTACAATCATTTTCAATAATATTTGATTTGATTATTAAGAATATCATATTAACATTTAATATTGATTTCCATTATTTACTATATTGTAATTAATTTTTAATTACGTCACAAGAGATATAATTATATATGGTAACTAATATAATGTTATCTTCATACGATTACTAATGGTGAAGCCAAATGGTAATGGTCCACTATTTTTGTGACAGTTTTTTTAATTGATGCCAAATGGTATATTTATTCTGAATTAATCGAATACTACATCATTTTGTTTAACAAGAAATGAAGTCATTTTCTACTAGGTTATTAACACCAAAACAAACCTCTCTTCATTGTCGTGTTAGCAGTTGATTGAGCCTAAGTTTATCATATAAATTGGCGACTCTTTCTTGGGTTTTAGTATACTTTTTGACTCTTAATTCTTGATTTTGTGTTCAAATTAGTCCTTGAGTGTGTGCTTATATTTTATGCAATTTG
>JAOTAX010000197.1:28169031-28179738 GCA_025629825.1 Erythroxylum guanchezii
AAAAATTCGTAGCTAATAGTATGTTTTATTGTAGTGTTATTTAATTGATTAACGTATAAGATAAAGTACATGCCTTTTTGTATTTTTAGTTATTGCTTAATTAAGACTATACATTAATATAATAAAAAGATTAGGTCATTTTATGTTTCTTCCTTATGAAAAGAGTAGTCGATTCTCATAAACTAAATATGGACATATTTAAATAAATTTGTAGGTACTTGTTAGAAAACAAGTTCACTAAACTAACTAAATATGAAATTATATTTGGAATATTACTTATATGTGTATAGAAATTTTCATTATGATGATTACATAAGTAATTGTTTGACTTGAGATCTCTAAAGTATCTCATAAGGATTGTTATATTTTGGTGCAACTTATGAGCTATCTTATTCAAAGATAGCTTACTTGATAGTCATTGGATATAAGATAAACTATATTGAGGTAGTTAAGTTATTAATATATTATTTGTTTCCCTAAAGTAATGACAGAGAATGTTCAATTTTTCTCTATGTATTGATTTAGAAATCCTCCGCCAAAGTGGGATGATATTCTAAAAATAAATTTCAAATATCTTTAAAACGATCAATTATTAATCATGCAAAATTAATATGATTGGATTTAAATAGTGTAGACATTTCATACTTTATATCTAGTCAAAACATTGTACGATAAAAAATTAAATTATATAGAAAGTATACAAAAAAAGGTTTGTCAAAATTATTTTGGGATTCTTAATACTAACTAAAGGCAATCTTAATGTATAGATAAAAATTATTTAGCTAGAGAATTAAAAATAAATTAAAAGAGTTTAATTTATATAATCCTAAATATAATTTAAGGCTACAATTTATATTAATCGCCAATATATTGAGGGCCCTAATGGATCACACACATAGAATGATTGAAAAGAAAAAAAAAGGTAATTTAATTAAGTTGGACTTGATTATAAAGTTTGAAAAAGCTTTAGGATAAAATATAGGATATTTGATAAATAAAGACAATTATTAGATATTAGATATTATTTAAGTCAAATTGGTATTTAATTAGAAGTAATTATAGTTCTAATTAATATTTAATTGAAATTAGGATTATATTTTAATCAAATTATTAAAAAGTTACGTTTTATTATAAATATGAGTAGGCTCATAAGGACCTAGCATTTCTTGTGTATTTCCTCTCTATGCTTGTAGAGTCTCAATTTGTACGTCAGAGCATAGTTAGAGATTAAAAACTTATATGGCTAGAATGTTTCTTGAGAATTCAAAGCGAGCAACAGAAATGGAAGCAAGTCTTACAATAAGGTACATTATTATACTTACCAATTAATTAAGTTATAGATTAAAGTGATATTGACATTCAAGAAATTATAAATTATTTTCAACATGCATTACACGTTATATCAATATTCTATCAACATACAATTTACTTGAGTCCTAAACCATGTTAGGAACTTAAGTAATACACACACTCAATATATATATCAACTTCCTCACAATTATTCAAAATATACCAATAGACAATTTTGAATTCGTCTTTTGTTAACTCCACATATTTTTTAATACTAAGTAGCCCTACTTTTTAGGAGAAAACTGACAAGCCACCATTTGATCAAAATCAAAGTTACGTTATGGTCTATCAAATCTTGTCTCAACATCATTTAAGTATATCAAACAAAATGCCAATCATTCATTCGCTATGTAATCCTCTGCAATAGACCCTTCAAGTTGAGCTCTATTACGTATATAATGCTTAAGAGAACCTTAAAAAATATATAACTTTAACAATTGTTACTAACTAATAAATTGTTTAAAAAAGAAGTTAATAACGAAGTTAATGTAATTTGTAAGGTAATTTGTTCCTTATCAAGGTAGAACACTACCCACATATGAGAACTTTCATCGAACAATTTATATGCATAAAAAATTCTACCCAAACTAACAACAAAATTTCGATATTTTCCCTTTCTTCAGCAATATTAACAAATACAAATGTTTATTCAACCATTAATTAATAGTCCACATGTCCATTCCCATCACGTAATTACATCTCAACTTGCATTTGTTAAATTCAAATTCATCAATTTTTAGTCATCAGAATGTGATATATATACACCAACATAAGCAGCACTCCTAACGCTTAACACAATCATAACAGGAAATTCAACAAACACTTTACAAACATGAGACTTTATCCTAAGATTACTACAAAAATAACGTGTTTTCCCTTTCATCACCAACCCAAACCAACATAAACAACTCAATAAAATTTCCATTACTTGTCCAACATCACACCTTTAAAACACGTGAAAGGAAGCACAAAACAAACCAAAAAAAGGATCCACGACTTACGTCGACAAAGAACAGAACGACGTAAACTGGAGAAGACAGAAGCATGCAAATGCAGAAGAAAGAAGGTCATTGACAGGAAAGAGTGGGAAAAAATTTAGTTCGGGGGGTGGGGGTAGTTGGTTGTATCTGATAAAACAGATAGCAAAATGACATTATTTGTCGTTGAACAAACAACATTGTTTTCCTTTTCTTTAAACGTTCCAACATTTGGCAACACTTTTCAAAAATGTCGCCAAATGTATGTACACAACAAACCGTTTAAAAATAAAGGAAACAATGCCATTCCTTTAAAAGAAAACGACATCGTTTTTCTTTTATATTTTCAAATGTTTCAACATTTGGTAACAAATTTCTAAAATAATCATAAGATTTTTATAGATCGTCAATCTTTTGGTGACGCCATGTATAGTTCGTCGCTGAATATCATATTTGGTGAGGAATTCCTAAAATAGTCACTAAATCTTTATAATCTTTATATTTTCCAATTTTTTGGTAATATATAAATTATGTAAAATAATATAGAATTTATATATAGTAAATAGAGTTCTATGACACCATTTATATATTGTCAAACCATATCGTTTAAAAGACAATAATAAGAACAATTAATTTATTTTGAATTATATATTTATAGATTTTTCCTTTTGTAATATAAATTTTCTAAAAAATGTAACCCAATTTATATATAGTAATTAGAGTTTTGTCACATCATATAAAATTGTCAAATCATATATTTTAAAAGGAATTAATAAAAAGAATTAATTTATGTAATAAAAATTAATTTGTATTGTTTGTCCAATAAATTTTTAAAATAACATTATTGTCGACTAAATTTATTTTTAGACTTACAATCATTGTCAACAAATTTTAATTTGATTATTAAGAATATCATATTAGTATTTTATATTGATTTCTATTGTTTACTACATTGCAATTATTTTTTAATTACATCGCAATAGATATAAATATATATGGTAATTAATATAATGTTGTAGTAATGACATTACCAAAGGTCAAGCCAAATGGTATGCCCACTATTTCATGACGATTTTTAAAATTGACCCCATATAGTATATTTATTCCAAATTAAAATACGATGTCGTTTTGGTTAACTACAAATGACAACGTTTTGTACTAGGTTATTAACACCAAAATGAAGCTCTCTTTGTTTTTGTGTTAGCCGTCATATTTTCTCTTTGTTCACCATCCAATAAGCTACGTCCTCTCTATTATGGTCATCTCTTATGTTATAGTCGTCACCATCAAAGAAGCGCCATTACCTGTGTTGGTATTGTTCTTCTTTTCTATTTTTACTCCTTCTTGTGCTCTGTTTTACTGCTACATTTAGGAGTTTATTGTGAGTTATGTGTTCTGCTTACGATGTATAGCTTTTTGTTTGTGTTTGTGTTTAGAAGATGGTTTCTTGTGTTTCTTTATTGGATGTTTATGGGTCGACCTTTTTTCTACCATCCATGCTTGTTTGAGGAATGCCTCCTAACTGTTTGATGAAATGCTTGAATGAAGGCTACACATAACAATTAATAGTCAAATGGTCAAAACCGGAAATATGGTCAATTGTGTTTCTGTGTTAGACATAGCAATTAAAACTCAAAACTAATATTCTATTACTTTTATTCTTAAAAGACCAAATCTTTTAGCATATGCACATTTGAAAACATATATATAATGGAGTAGCTCAAAACTAACAAGCTAATTATTAAGATAATTTAAAGCTAAATCATAATTACACAACTATTTTTATTAGATAATTCTACAAGGGATGTTTATGTAAATAGAAGCAATCATATTTCAGAGTTGTAAGGCATGTTTATGCATCCCCTAAACATAGTACATACACACTTAACATTCTCAACCTTATCATATGAAGTAGTCTCACTTGATAAATCACAAAATTAACATTGGTAAAATGTTGGAACATTCAAATAAAATTCCTCTATTGATATTTAGAATTAAACTGTTAACATTAATTCATTATGGAATGTCGACGAGCAAACTAGCTTCTGATAGTGGAAATGAGCTTTGTTGGGAGGAATGTGGCAAAATTGTCCAAGATGAAGAACAAATCAATGCAGAACAAATCTCCTCATCAAACACTCATTGTCTTCCATGGCCGATCTTCTTCTTTAAGATTTTTAGTATCATCCAAACTACCTCTCTTTCTTTATTATTAGTATCTCATTTTCTATTATGAAACTAGTATATGAACATCTGATTATATATACTATATGTTGTGTTAAGCTTCCTCAAATCTTCAAGAGAATATAGAGGAAATGGAGGTGATGGTGATGTCCCAATGGTTCGTACAGGATTAGGGAAATCGATCGTTTCAGAATAGTGGTCGATTGCAAAAACTATGTATGTTCATCGTAACGATCATGGAGTTTATCTGTCGGGTATGCATGTGTTCGAATTGGACTTCCTAATATCGTTTTATTTAGCTTTGATTGTTCTATTCTCTTTGCTCATTAATTGAAATGCTTAGTACGTGTGGTTCATCTAATACCATTGTGCATACTATATTTGGGAAATCGTTCACTGTGTCTTCTGAAAATTTAGTTAAAGCAAAGAAGTTGTTAGAAGATAGCTTGGAACATGCAAGGAGACTTCTTAGAAATCCATACATTGGAAACCTTTTACTCTTACCTACCGACTCTAATGTCACTTGGAATCCACAAAAATAATTATTTCTTTTCATTTTCAATGGCATATTAGGCGTGGAACTTTATTTATTATTTTGTCTATAAGAATTGTTAAACTTCTAATTAACATCTTGTACCACTTACCATATATATATATCATATATATATATATACATATATATATATACATATACATATATAAATATACATATATATATATACATATACATATATATATATACATATACATATATATATATATATATATATATATACATATATATATTACTTATCATATTCCAATATTTATATATATATTATTATTTTATTTTTCGTACATATTGATGATTAAAAATAGTAGTCAACTTAAATTTATGATATTTTGTTCTTATTAACATTAAAATTTTAGGTTTGTTTATCTTTTTATATCTAAAAAATATTTACATTCCAATATTTAAATTGCCTACCATGTAGCACCCCACATTAGGGGTTAGGATATTAAGAAAATTCAGTACAATTTATGCTTTTCATATGTGAATATTTGCTTATTTGTGCATAAGCATTTTGGACACATACAATAATTGTACATGTATTCATGACATTTTTTGGGTATAATTGATTTATAAATGCGATTAAAAATGCAAATTAGGGATTATTTGCGTTAAAAATTTATTTGGAGAGTGTTATTATTATTTCGGAATTTTTGGTGAATTTTAGAAATTTTCAAAAAAAAAGGTACTTTTTGGATATTTTAAAATTTTTGGTGAATTATTCTAGCTGAAAATTTTATTTGGAGACTATTAGTAATATTTTGGAATTTTTGGGAATTTTAAGAATTTTTATGAAAATTTTAGGATATTTTTAGATTAAAAAAAATAAAATAAGAGACCAAGTAATATATGACAAATAGCTTAATTGTATTTATACAAATGGCTTTTTGCATGGGTGAAATGTGTCATTAGATTAAAAACCCACGTTATCACATGTTTTTAGTCTTAAAAAAAATAATAAGACTTCTGAAGTTGTTGCTTTGTTCTTCACCGAAATGCTCTCTTCACTCATCCATCAATTAAACATCTGATACTTGATACATATCTGTCATTTATCCTTGTTTTTCCATTCACTCACCGACACCTTTTCTTTAATCTCACTATTGGAGTTTTCACTGAAAAGCTAGTAAGTGAGTTTAATTTTTTGGTTTTGTGGATTGTGTTGATGCTATAATGCATGTAAATGGATGTATATTTGAGTTGTTTTGGGTGAGTAGTTACGGTGTTATTAAGTGATGAAAGAAAAAAATGAAAGAAAATGCAATGGATGAAAATCTGAAAATTTGAAAGTTTACAGTAGAGAGAGAGGGAGAAGTGGAATGTTGGATTTGTGATATTTGAAGTGGATGATTATTTCTGAATTGTTTTGAGGTTATGGTGAGTATTGATGAGATAAAAATGAGGTAGAAAAATTGTTAGAAGTTATTTCAGATAAATGACGTGAGGTTGAGCTTTAAAAAAAATTGCAGTAGAAAAAGGAAGAAGAAGATGATGAATAGTGTGTTTGACGTTGGTGTTTGAAATGTAATTTTGAACTAGAGTTGTTTTGTTGCACAGCTTGAGTCTTTTGGCTATAACTTCTACATCTGAACTCCAAATGACTTGAAACTTGGACCAATGGATTCCTAAGACATTTTTCTTTCTCTCCATAAAAATTTAGAGTTATCTGAATTGATTTGAAAGTGATTGATAGGATGAAAGTGTGGAAGCCTTCTATAATGTTATGAACTGGAAATTTCATGATCATGCTTCGGTTTTCAAATTATAACTTGAGATGTAGATTTCTGAATGAGTTGATTTTTGATTCATATTAAAATAGAGACATATTTCTACAACTTTTGTGAAGAGGTCGAATTTTAATTCTGTCTCTAAGATTTTCAAAATTGGCATGTAAGTGAGTTGTAGCTTAAGTTGAAGCACTGTCAGGGACAGAAATCAAATCCTATGGTTATTGAATAAACTGTATTAATGTGGGCCGAATTAGACTAAGTTGTCTTCCCCAAAGTTGTAGCTTATTCTCTTAGCTTTAAATTGGCATAAAGTTTGTAATTTTTGGATATCTGACCTGACTTCACCAAATTTGTAGCTTATTCTCTTAACGATTTTTGTTAGTGATGTTTTTGTTTTTGTTAGTGTTTTTGGTTTCATTGTGCTTGGTTACCTTGTCTTCTGTTTGTTTCAGTTTCACAGCTCTTTCTGATTTTTCAATCTTTTAGTGGCATGGCTCACTATCAGTATGCTTTTAATTCTGATTATTCATATTATTCTTATTATGATAATGAGTTTCCGTCTGTTGTGACTCCCAGGTTTGACCATCAAGTGGCGAATTTCACACCCTTAGTCATGCAAGTACCGAGAGATGACCAACAAGCTAAGGTATGTGAAGTTTGCTCATTTTTGGGTTATTCTTTTTGTAGATGTTCCTTTTTGCAGGATACAAAGTACGAATACACCTCTCCACTGAGTTACTATGAAGAGTAGTCTTACTTCGAGCCCTTACCTCCACAATTGCCACCACAAGCTAATAAGATGTCTTTGGAGGAGATCATAATGATTTTGGAGACGAGGACTCTTCAATTCCAGCAATTTAGACAACCGTACGTGCCTCAACAAAATTCGAATATGACATCAAATGCCAAAGGTAAGTTTTCTTTGTAAGATATGTTGTAAACTTTGACCGCTAACACTTTGATGTTTCAGCATAATACTGAAGCAAGTATCCGCAATTTGGAGAATCAACAAAGGAATTTGGAAAACTAGCTAAGTCAAATTGAAGCTTCCGTTAATCGAATGGAGGCACAAAGTTTTGAAAATTTTCCAGCCCAACCAGAATTGATGCAAAACAAGCTGCAAAATATGGTGATTCCGCCCCCTTTTCTAAGTCGATTTTTCAAGGCAAAGAAGGAAGAACAAGCAAAATTAGAAAAGGAAGAGATTATAGTTCGAGAAAGGATGGAGGATTTCCAACCTCCTAAGGTAAGTGATGCAATTCATGTTATCGCTAACCGAATTTCATTTCCTTTTCCTAGTTGTTTACAGGTACAAGAAGAAGAAGAGGAAGAGCCGCAAGAAGTGTAGTTTTTAGGAGAGCTGTGGGCAAGCGAGCTGAAGACCGAAAGTAACAAGCAGGATGTTGAGTCTCCACAACCATTGGGGTTACTTTTACAGAGACCATCCTGTTGTGAGAAAGGCGATGCCCGAAAAGACAAGTGGTCATTAGAGTATGACGGTGAAGCGATGAAGTTCCACTCATCAGAAGTCATGGAGCATCGTGCTGACAAGGAGCCACATTCAAAAGAAGTTGTTCCAGGTCTCTCGCGGAGTTTGAACATGTTTCTTATTGGACTCAAGCATCCATTCAATAATGGATGATGTACATATGCCAAAGGTCCAGCTTATGACCTTTGATAAACGCTTAATGGGAGGCACCCCATTCGTATCCTTTCTCTTATTTTTTTAGCAATTTTATTTTATTTTCATTTTTAGGTTTAATTCAGTTTAGTTAGGAATTTAATTTAATATTTTCGATTCTGCAATTTTAATTTTCATCCTTTCATTTTAAAAAAACAAAAAAAATTAAAAAAAATGAAATTTTTTGCTATCACGCTACCCCCTTTCCCTCTCTACTTTTCCTCTTTTGTTTTGCCCTAATTTCTTTTTCAACTTTCAATTTTCAGCTACCAAATCTCGTACCCATCCTTGCGCTGCCGCCTCCCAGTCTCTTCACGTCAAGCCTTTACGCAGCTCGTTCCTTGTCTAGCGTCTTCGTGTGAATGCATCCTTCGTGCGTCAAATTGGAGCGGCTAATTGAAAGCTCTCCTTTGCTGCTACTCTCTTCAAAATCAAAACTCGGTTGCCGCTAATCCCCTTGTACGTGAGATTCCTGGAGTGCGACGTGTGGTCTTTCACGGAATTAGCACAATGCCCAGGCAGAAAAGCAACTCACGCAACCTCCCCACACCACTGAACCACTTACTGCCACATCCGCCAATACCTTGATTTCAGCACTTCGCTAATAAAGAAGCTTTCTTTAACTTTTTCCTTTATCTTTACGCTTCTTTAACATTGAGGACAATGTTGGTCTAGGTGTGGGGGAAAGAATTGGAATTTTGGGTGTGTGAAAAGTTTCGATTTTGTGTGAATATTTTTGGATTGTTGCGGTTGTTTTTGTTGATCTTAGTGTAGGGTCTCGCATGATGAGCCATGAAATTTGGTCATATTAGTTTGGATGAAATTGATTACATGCATGAAATTAATTTGGGCTAAGTGAGTTTTAAGGTGAAGCATGATGATTGATTGCATTAATTGATCTTATAAGCTCAGTCAAAATTTTGACATATGAGTGATGAGGTAAATTATGAAATTAAGGTGAATTCTTAACATCAACCTGTGAGCGAACTTTGAGCCTAAATGACATCATCTTTAAGTCATATTATTTGTTTGAATTATGTGATGCTCCTCTAATTATGTTGCCTTCAAAACTTGCATGGAACCGGCTTGAATTTATTGATCACATGGGATGTAGAAGTGATTAAGGCATTCTTTGTTTTTAAACCCTTAGCTTAAAATTGACCCACCTAGTGATTTTCCCTTTGCAAACTTATTTGAGCCTTATCCTTGTTCTTCAATTAATCACCTCACATTAAAACCACAAACCCCATTAGCCTTACCCTATCACTAATTGAATGAAGCATTAAGTAAATTGGGACTTTTATCATCTATTGTGTCTAAGATATTTTTATTGTTACTTCTTCTCAATTGTTGTTATTTTCTCTTATTTTTATTGTTTCCCCCTTGTTCCTAGCGTAGTCAAAAAAACAAAAAGAAAGGAAAAAGGGAAAGGAAGAAAAAAAAGAAAAAATCAGAAAAAGAAAAAAAAGAAGAAAGAAAGAAAGACAAAAAGAAAAAAAAGAGTACAAGTAATTGTAATCCTTGTTGTTCATTGTTTATCTCAAATTTTTAATTGAGTGTCCCTTTTTACTTGATGCTTTGTGAATGCTTGTGATTAACCCTTTTGCCATGTTTTTACCCCACCTATGAACCTAGCCCTATTACAACCTTGTATAAAGTCCTCATGATCTATTAGCCTATGTGATCTGAATAAATGATAATTGGTGAAACTGCAAACCTATGGTAGTGCAACATGATAGAGTGAGATTTGAGAGAAACATTTTGCCCACAAACACTTGAGTGTAAGAGCGAAATTCATGAGAAGAATTCACTTTGATTTCATGTTTGCTTTTGAGCAAAGATGCATTATTTTGACTTTGCTTATTTGCATTGGTGAAAAGCAATTATGATATGTGTTGCAAATTGAAACTTACTGGCCTAAGTTGATGGATTGTATGCACTTGATTTTTGAAGGATGAATTGGTTGAGTTAATGGTTTGATATGTTGCTCGAGGGCGAGCAAAGGTTCGGTGTGGGGGAATTTGTTAAGTCATTTATTTTGCATATATTTTGGACTTAATTTTCGTTAAGGTGCGGAAATTATTATCCGAAACTGATGGAATTGCTCTATAATTGTTTACAGATGGTTTTCAACACTCTAAGGACGAAAAAGGATTAAAAAGATGCAAAAGAAGGAAAGAAATCCGAAATCCCCAATTTGGCCGAAATTCAGAGACTAAGCGTGGGCACGCCTAA
>JAOTAX010000197.1:28188118-28198657 GCA_025629825.1 Erythroxylum guanchezii
GGGTTCTCAAATTTGGATTCCTATTGAATGGGAATTTTGTCATTTATGAAGGAAATCAAGGAGGGGATCAAGAGAGGCAAGAGGAGCAAGAGGAAAGACATCCTTAAGCCACTTCCTAAGCAAGGATTTCAAGGTGGGTTACGGTTTTATAACTAAGTGATAAATCATTAATGTTTTCTTTTAAATTATGGAAATAAATGATTTTAACTATTTTCGTGAACATACTTTATAACTCTTTGAATGCTTTGAGAATGTGATATGTGTTTGGTATGGGCATATTGTGTTGATGAATTATGAAAAGATTTGTGTAAATGATTTTTGAAAGGATACTATTCTTGAAAAATCAAGTTTTGAAAATGTGTCATTTAGGCAACAAGTTTACAAGTTATGAGATACATGTTATGTGGGTTTGGTTTGGTCCATTCTGTATGTGAAGTGCACTTTGACTAAAGGCTTCTCCCGCCTGCCCGCTAGTAGTATGGAGCTCCTTCATGGACTCCCTCATGTTTACAACTACACAAAACCACTATGTGGGATTGTGTTAGTTCGTTCTGTTCACGACTACATAGGACCCTTTTTTTGAAAAATGTGCTAGCTCATTCTGTTTATGGACCTTCCAAACCATTTAGATGTGTTTATGTGCTCATGATATGTTGACAAGATTGATGCATACCTGATTTGTATTATTGAGAATTTGGTTGAGAATTTAAGAAATATGTGTTTGGCGATTGAATTGTGAATTTTTGTTACAATGGAAATAAGTGTTTCAATGGTTCTGCTTGTTACTAGTTATAAAATTGTTACCTAAGAGCTTTAAGCTCACGCCTCATTCCTTCCCATCTCTAGGTGACAAGTAAGAGATCGAGTGAAAGAGAATCGAGGCATCACTCTAAAATTTGCATCTTTTTGTGTTTTAAACTAGATTTTTAACTGCAAGGCTTTAGTTGCATTTTGAGCAAATTACTGTTCATGTATCTTTTGTATTTTGGCATTTTGAGATTGATGTATTGTGGTTGAAAATGCTCACTAAAGCTTTGTAAAAACTCTTATATTTTGATGTTAATGAAGTAAGTTTGTGTTTTGCCGATGATATTCTAAAATTGTACTTTGCATTTTCAAGTTTTCCATAAGGATGAGAATGTGTGTTCTAACTTCAGGCAAAATACTGTATTGATCTAGGCTGAATTGGATGAAGTTGTCTTCTTGGAAGTTGTAGATTATTTTCCTAGCTTTCCAATGATATATAGTACGAAATTTTGTGACATTGGAGTTGAGAGATATGATTATTAGAAGTTTTGATTATTTTTGAAAATTTGACCCTTATAGAGGCAAAAATTGTTTTCAAAGTCTTCATGAAAGTTGTAGGTCTAGAAGTCATCTTTGAAATGGTCTTTGAATGACCTTAATCCAATTTTTGTAGTGAAAGTTATGCTCATTTACCAAATAGGTCTGAGGATTAAGAACAAAGGAGGGAGGAGGCAAGTCGCGATCGTGACACCGAAGGATCGCGACGCATCGCAATTGTGACCTGCAGGTCCTCTCCTCCCAAACTTGAACATATTCCACTATTTTAGCTATAACTTTGTCGTCTGATCTCCAAATGACACGATTTTTGAAGAATTGGATTTGTAATACATTCCTCTATCTCTCCATAAAAAGTTAAAGCTTTTGGCATTGATTTAAAAAAGATTAATATAATCAAAGTGAGGGTATCAATTGGAAGAGCATGAACTGGACATTTTACTGAACATGCTTCAGTAATTTTATGATATCTTGGTCTGTAGAGATCAAAACAAGACGCTTCTTGTTTCTAAATAAATTAGAGACATAGAGCTACAAATTATCTGAAGAACTGTAATTTTTATTCAATCTCTAAGACTTTCAATTCTGGGACGGAATTTGAGTGTAGTGTATTATTTCAGTTTAATAACAATCCAAGAATGTTTGGGCTATAACTTTCAGATTTCTAAACCAAATGGAATGATTTTGGTGCCATTAAAAAATTAAGATAAAAGGGAAACAAATGTTCTGAAGACGTCAGATTGAAATTTCGATTTAAGGTTTCCCAAAAATTTGTTCGGAAATAAGAGAAATGAGTTCATTTTTTATGTTTGAATGGTGTGGGCATGCCACCCTCGTGGGATGCGCGTCCAGATGTCACATAGGACGTTGGGCCCGTGACCCGCAAGGGCGGGGTCCCAACACTTATACTACTAGAAAATGCTATAAATTCAACTTTTATTATAGATAAGGCAATACATTATTAGTTCTTACTGTTCCATGATATAGAATCATTCATGAGTAAGAAAAAAATTTGTAGGTAGATTTTCTCTCATCTAAATATCCTCTCCTATATGCAACATTATAACCTTGTATACATAAGTTATTGCCTTGATAACTCAATGCCTAATCAACGATACATTTTAGATACCTTAATATTCTATTTACTTCTTTCCAATGTGCTTGTCCTTGGTTTAACTGATATCTGCTCACCATTCCAACAACATAACAAATATCTGATCTTGTACACATCGGGCATATATGAGAGTTCTAGTTTAATAGGGAACTTTCTTCATTTTGTCCTTTTCTTATGGTGTAGATGTGCAAAATTTCATGGTGAGACCTTTGCCCTTACTAATAGGATTATCAATTAGTTTACAATCTTATATATGGAATATTCTAAACTTTTTTTTTAATATAAGTCACTTAAAAAAGTGACAATAATCTTTTTGAATGATCTCTTAAAATCCTAAGTCCAAGAATATATGTAGCTTCACACATGTCTTTCATCTCAAATTTAGATGATAACCAAAATTTGATTTCCTTTAAAAACTCATAATCATTACAAAAAATTAAAATATCACCTATATATAAAAAATGCAAATTTATCTTTGGATTCTATAATATATTTACAGTGGTCTTCATCAAGCATACAAAATAATAAGAAATTATTAAGTTATGAAAGTAGATGTACCACTACTTTGAGAATTGCTTCAGACCATAAATTGATTCAATAATTGACACATTTTGTGTCCTTGACCTATCTAAATGAAAACTACAAGCTATTATGTATATTCTTCTAGTTATTTATTTAGAAAAGCAATCTTTACATCCATTTCATGTGACTCATGATCTAGCCAACATTAGACATATTGAAGCAAACCTCATATTAGGTGAAAATGTCTCATCATAATCAATTCTCTTATATTGTATATATCTTTTCACCACAACTGTGCTTTATATCTTTCAGTACTACTATCAATATATTTTTTTTTATTTTAAGAAACCATTTATTGCTAATAGCTTTGTACCCACTGGGGAGATGGACCAAGTCCTATACTTGATTTAAGCTTAAAGAAGTCAATTTTTTCTTTCATTTCCCTACATCCATTCTTCTTTAGTAGGACAAGTAAGAACCTTATATACATTACTTGCCGTCATCTTCTTATGGGATAATAATATGAATTTTCCCTTCTATTTCAAAATGACATCTATGAATCATTCCACGATTACTTCAATGTAATCATGGTTTATGAGAAACAAATTCATCAATGTCTTAATTACTCCCTCTTAGATTAAATATAATAGGTAAACTTACAATGGGTTATAATTATAATTGTCCTTGAGTTAATTCTTCAAGTTCTAGATTACTCCTATTTAGATAAAGTCCCTCTTTATGATCCCAGTAATGGAATCATTCTGATCAAGAGTTTAATATAAAAATATGTTTTTTTCCTCCTTCACCCTATTTTGGAAAGTCACTTTCTAGAAATATGACATCTCATTATTCAAATTCAGTTACACCTTTATTAGCTTATTCACTTATGAACATATATCCTTTTAAGTGTTAGAAGTCTATAATAAAGATACTTTTCTTCCCTTTTATGCCAATTTCCCATATTTATGAGAGAGGTCATGAATGTAGACAACATATCTCTATGGTCCTAGATATTTCAAGTTAGGTTTTACTTATTTTTCCATAACTTATACAAAGTGTTTGTAACTGATTTTGTGGGAACTCAACTAAGTGTATAAATGGTTGTGAGCAATACTTCACCTTAATCGGTGATTGGTAAATTTTCTTGTGCCATTATGGACCTAAATATTTTTAGTAGCATTTTATTATGTCCTTCCACAATGCCGTTTTGTTGTAGGATGTGAGAAATAATTAACTGTATTTCTATTCCTTTTTCATCATATAATATCTTCAACTTATCAAACAAGTATTCTTGTAATAAATTAATTATTAATGCTTTTATTTTCTTGTCTAATTGATTTTTCTCTCCCAAATTCATATACTTTATAAAAAATTTAATTGTTTTGATTTGTGAGAAATTAAATAGACATGACCATATCGAGTATACTTATATATAAAGTGATTAAGTATGTAGCCCCACATCGTGCCTTTAAATTCATTAAACCACAAATATCTGAACGAATCAATTGTAATGAATAGGAAACTCGTGTTCCCTTTCCAAGTGGTTTTCTTGTCATTTAACCAGCTAGACAATGTTCACAAATTGTTAACTCTATTTTATGTGAATCACCTAAGAAGTCGATTAAATTGATTTTAACCAATATAACATAATCTAGCATGCCATAAAATTGTATTAGAATTACTAGATGATGCAAACAAGGAATAACTTATTGATGAATGAGATATTATATGTTTTAAATTGCAAGTGCAAGGTTTAACTATAACTAGCATTGCCAAGTATGAGTTATTCCCAAGAGGACTATAAGTATTAATATTAAAAAAATTTATATTATCTAACCACAAAATCAAGTTGTGGATTTAATATAAAACTAAACTAGACAAAGTAAACTAAGGTTTAACACACGAGTGAACTAGGATAAAGAAAACACTACGATTAAACAATATCAAATAAGCAATACCTAGGTAATGAATCCCCATAAGATATCTTAAATACTAATATCCTAATAAATTAATTTAAGAATATAAACGCAAAATTAAATCACAATAAATCAATCAATTAAATTGAATTGAATAAAAGATTATATCACTTTATCCATCCCAACTTAGTGTTCATCACACCTAGGCCCTAAACAAATTAACTCCTAAATATATAAAACAATCAAACATCAAGTATTTAGAAACCCAATTAGAAATAAAAGAATCCATAATCTATATATCCCTGATAATTGTAAATTGCATCATATTTTAGGGCATAGTTTGATATGTATTTAGCTATTAATTCAATCATTTAGTATGTTTTTAGGTTAGAATTGTGTTAGTTTGTTCATTATTTGTGTTTTAAGTGTTTTATGGGTTAGTATAAGTATTTGAGGTTAATATTATGTTTTTGAGGTTCCTTGATGTATTTGTTAGTATTTCAGGGTCAACATCAAAGAGCGAAGAAGTTTTAGAGACATTCGGGTTAAAAACAATGGCCCACGGTCGTGGCATAGTAAGCCACAATTGTGATAGAAGTACCAGAGTTGAAGGCTTAGAAGTAGGCCACGATCGTGGCCTGCATTGGCCAGAGGCGCAATCACTCCCAAACTTTACATTTTGAGGGATTTTTTGGATCTTTCGAACCCCAAAAAACCCTAAACATAAAAGAACATAAATAGAATAAGAGGAACAAAAAGACAGAGCTTTTGCATCAGCCACCATCATAAAACCCTAGAGAGAGTTCTTTAAGAGATTGAGAAAGAGATGAAGGAAGCGAGACTTAGAGAAGAAGCCGACATGAAGTACTTCCCAGAGCAGGAGTTTTCTTAATGTTGTTGCCTCCGTCATCTATTCAAATATGGTTTCTAGTGTATTTCAATTTTATTTATGTATAGAATTGGGATAGTTGTTGAGATAGGATTTTGTGAATGTTGACGAATGTCTAAACTCACCTTCGGGTTGTTTTTATCTTTGATTCAATAAAAATCTGATTGTTTATGTTATTTGGATTCATTGTGATTGATTTATGCATTTGCGTAATTTGGTCATAGACTGGGATGGTGAATCGATGAAAAATAATTAAATTGGGCTAACGAGAGTTAGGTGATTTAGTAAGAACAAGAAATCAATCAAATCGGTAATTATGTGAAGAGAGATCTCACATAAGTTCCCGCTAGTGTATTGGAAAACTTCAGATCTAATTAGGGGTTGGATAAATTGTGAATTATAAAATTACAATTTCTATAATTTGATTAGGGTTTATAATTTAGGGCTATTGATTATAACTTGAGAGAGAATAATCAACCCTAGGATATCCAAGACCAATAATTCGACATTGCATAATTAATTAGGTTAGTGTTGAAAATAGGTAAAAAATTCTCCTCTCTCTACTGGTAGTTTCTTAGGTTGATTATTGGTGTGTGCGTTGCAATTTGTTGATTTGTTAATATTTCGTGATTAATTCTTGAATTAAGTTGTTTGATTGAATCGATTGATTGAATTGCATCATTGTTCTAGTTTAGTTGAATTGAAATTTCTGTAATTAGTTTGCTCTTAGATTTTAGGATTAGATTAACGCTCCTCGTAGGATCGACACCTTAAGTACTACGCAAACGACCTGTATGCTTGTGGAATATCGAGGTTAAACATTAAAACTTACTCATATCAAAAAATTGTGATCAAGTTTTTGGCGCCGTTACTGGGGAGGCAATTAGTTTAGTTCTTTAGCCTACGACTTTTTCATTATCTTTCATTTTAAATAATAATAATGAAAAAAGAAAAGAAGAAAAAGTTTGGGGTGTAAAGTAGAGACATATCAAGGCATCTTAGAGTAAGGGTGAGACATCTAAAGAGCTAGATGCTAAGAAGAAGTGGAAAGAACAATGCTAGAAGATAGATATTATAGGAAGCAAGGAACTTTTTGTGAATTACAATGAGACTCAGTATGGTTAGGGAAGTAATGATCCTTACTCGAACATGTACACTATAGGGTGGCAGAGCCACCCAGATTTCTATTGGTCCAACAATGCAAGTACTCATATGGGACATCAAGGCCTATTTGAATTTCATCAAGATGAGTCCAGTTTATAGGATTCCAAATTGGACAAAATCATGGATAAGCTCATAAATATGGAAGAGAACCAGAAGAGACTGGAAGAGCAATTTGAGCAAATAACAAAAAATCATGCCGCTTCTATTCACAATCTGGAGATTTAAGTAAGACGAATTTCCCATGAATTTTGTAAGAGAAGTGTGGAAGACTATCTGAGAAATATGGAATTACATCAATGAGAGCAATATAAGGCTATCATACTTAAGAATTGGGAAGAGCCAAATCGGGTGATGGTAAAAAACAAGTATCCTTTACCAAGAATTGATGATTTACTTGAACAGTTATAGGGAGCTCAGATGTTTACTAAAATGGATTTCAGTTCAGGGTACTACCAGTTTCGGATAGTAGAAGCTGATGTTCCAAAGAGTACATTCAAGACCAGATATGGAAATTTTGAGTTTTTAGTGATGCCTTTTGGATTGATGAATGCTCTGACAACTTTTACAGCACTGATGAACAAGGTATTTTAGCCTTACTTAGATCATTTTGAGATTGTTTTCATAGATGATATTTTGGTGTGTTCAAAGAGTAGAGAGGAGCATTTTGAGCACTTAAGATTGGTTTTATAGATAATGAGAGAGAAGCAATTGTATGCCAAGTTTAGTAAGCGTGAATTTTGGCTTGATCAAGTGGTGTTCTTGGGTCATGTAGTATCTGGACAGGGCATACAGGTAGACCCAAAGAAAGTTGAGTTAGTAATGAATGGGAAGCCCTGAGAAATGTGTATGAGATTTGGAGTTTTCTTGGACTAGCTAGTTATTACAGACGGTTTGTTGAGGAGTTTTCATTAATCTCAACCCCTTTGATAATTCTTATGAGGAAGAATGTACCTTTCATACCGACTTATGAATGTCATAACAGTTTTGAGGAATTAAAACATCGATTAACTACAACACTAGTGTTAACTATTCCATCTAGATCTGGGGATTATATTCTATATAGTGATGCTTCACACCAGGGATTAGTGTGTGTTTTGATGCAATATGGTAAAGTGGCAGCATATTCTTCGAGACAATTAAGACCTCATGAGTTTAACTATTTAGTTCATGATTTAGAGCTTGCTGCAGTGATGTTTGCCATGAAAATTTAGAGACATTATTTATATGGTGAGACATTTCAGATATTTATTAATCATGGAAGTTTGAAATATTTTTTGAGTCAGAAGGAGCTGAATATGAGACAACAGTAGTGGAATGAATTACTTAAAGATTATGATTGCACGATTGAGTATCATCCAGGTAAAGCTAATGTTGTGGCTGATGCATTAAATAGGAAATCTAATAATAATATGACACAAATTCAGACATCGATGTTAAAAAACCTAGTTCAACTAAGAGCATTGAATGTCAAGCTAAATTTGGGGTAGAATTAAGCAATGATAGCTACGTTGAAACTTAGACCAATATTGTATGAAAGGATTAGAAAAGCTCAAAGCAAGGATTTAGAACTAGTGAAGCTTATAGAGAAGTTGAGATAAAACCTGGGTTCTGAATTTGAGCTGAGAAATGATACCTTATGGTTGAAGCAGAGATTATGTGTACCTAATATTGATTATTTGAGAAAAGAGATTTTGGAGGAAGGTCACATGGTAGCTTATACTATGCATCCTAGCACTACCAAGATGTACAGTACTCTAAAACATCATTTTTGGTGGCTAGGAATGAAGAAACAAGTGGTTGAATATGTTGCTAAATGTTTGATATGATATTAGATTAAGGCTGAGCATGAAGCTCCAATTAGGAAGTTACAATCATTACCTATTCCAGAATGGAAATGGGAGAGGAATATTATGGATTTTGTTATGGGTCTACCGAGAACTTCGAGGCAACATGATGCCATATGGGTTATTGTTGATAGATTGACAAAATTGACTCATTTTCTACCTGTGAGAGAGAACAATACATTAGATCAGTTAGCTCGGAGATATGTTAATGAAATAGTGAGATTACATGGAGTTCTAGTGTCTATTGTATTAGACCAGGATCTAAGATTTACCACTAGATTTTCGGGTAGTTTACAAATAGCATTAGGTACGAAGTTGAACTTTAGTACATCATTTCATCCTCAGACAGATGGAAAGAGTGAGAGGACTATTAAGGCTGTTGAGGATATGCTTAGAGCTTGTGTTTTGGAGTTTCAAGGTGTAGCACCCCATTCCTGCAAGACACATATCCGACATCCTGAGTAATATTTGAGATCGTGCCCTACGAGGGTGGCATGCTAGAGCACTCAAATAGTCAAAACTTAGTACATTTTTTTTTTGAAACAACAAACATACACATATTTTGCGAAAAATCAATAACCTAATCGGGCCCACTTTATTTCATAAACATTCTCAATTATCGCAAAACAATCATCGAAATTTCAATTGTCATTTAGGCCCATTACGAAAAAAACATTTTAGTCATACTGACTTTACATTATAACATAATTACCATGGTATACACATTGTACAAGAATTTCGGAATACATTATTTTACAAAAATCGCGGAAACAAATTTATACAAAAACAGGAAAACACTAATGCAGACGCGAACTAATCCCGACCTCTATCTTTCCCTTACACACAATAAGTACACTCTCGTTTACCTAACGGAGTATTCTTCTAAGTCCTAAAAAATAATTGCAAATTTTGGGCGAGTTTTGCGAACTCAATGAGTGACCATCATCGATGGATCACCCAATCACGTAGCATCTAATTCACCTCATTACACATTTCACACTTCACATTTAATACAATTTAGTCACTCATTTTATGCATATGCAGTGCATATGAGACCCACATTCCATTTGTTACTTTGTTGTGACTGAGTAATTAAATTGTCCCACATAGGGCTCATTGATAACTATCCCTTATCCGCTTAGGGGATTCAAGGCTCATTAAATGTTGAGCCTCAAGCTCTGAATCATTTTTGAGCTCGAGGCTTATTTTCACTTATTGGCCTTTAAGCTCTGTTTTGTAGCACCCCCTTACCCTAAGGATACGCACCGAGATGCCCGAAGGTCATTCCGGTACATATCCTACGATAAGGACGAGCTACGTTTGATCATTACAATCACTTCACATGGCATCATATCAAAATGTGCTTATAAAACATCAATAGAAACCACAATAATTTTTTTTCTACTTTCTCCTCATTGCATTTCATAAAGCCAAAAGTCTACAATATGTCTTTCAACCTTTATTACCTGTACATCAACAAAACCTAGTACAAGAGGACTAAGTGAAAGAGGAAAATATATGCAGTCTATCTATACTGTCCACAAATTCCAGCTGACTGACCTTTGAGCCATGACTTTTTCTGCCAACACAATCTACATGGCTGGTAGAGCCTCTTAGTAGCCTGAGTTGTCTCTAGGTCCTGAAAAGACAACGTTGCAATTTTGGTGAGTTTTGCAAACTCAATAAGGTAACCATCATCGATGGTTCACAAAATTCATGCAACACATCATTTCACATAACATATAACCACATACTGCACTTTACAAAAGTGTCACATTTCTCATTTCA
>JAOTAX010000197.1:28198757-28212320 GCA_025629825.1 Erythroxylum guanchezii
ATGAATCTAGCTTTACTTAAAAACTAATCCGAGCCACTAGATTAACATACCTAATGCTAATCTTGACACTCGAGATTGGCTTTAAGGCTTCAATGTGAAATCTGAATCTTTCACATCCGACTCATCAAAGTCTCATCTTAGACTTACTAAGGTGACTATTCAAATATAAAAGTTATCATGCATACTACACAAGTATGAAGATAACACAATATTACGTACACTCAATATTAATATTGTGAAGTCTCATCCTACCCACAACTCAAGCGTGAGGGCGATTACTTGTATGACAAGGTTAATCAGAAGCTTGTGTGGTGACATTACAATGTTCCTTATCATGTAATTTTGTACCAATGAACATTTGAGAAATAAACTTTTATTAAACAAAAGCTCGTGATAATTGAAAACATGTCCATTATATAACAAGATATAACTCAATGGAAAAAACTAAACCCTATGCAAACCTAAACTCATCACATGAGCCTTAAACGAATCTCGGGGAATAGGTTTAGTTAAGGGATCAGCTACCATCTTGTTAGTAGGTATATACTTTATAACAACCTCCTTATTTTTTACGACGTCTCTTACAAAATGATAACGCCTTTTGATATGCTTAGATTTTCTATGAAACTTCGGATCTTTAGCAAACTGTATGGCTGCAGTGTTGTCACATAACATTTCAACAAGATCATTAACTCTGGGAGTAAGATTAAGATCCTGAAGAAAACTTCTCAACCATATTGCCTCCTGAACAGCAAGACAACAAGCAACGTATTCTACTTCCATTGTTGATAATGCTATACAATCTTGTTTCTTGTTGTACCAAGATATGGCTCCCCCTCCCAAAGTGAAGACATATCCTGAGGTTGACCTAGACTCATCCGGGTCACCACCCCAATTGCATCTGAATATCCCCTTAACCTTAAATCCTCGCCTTAGGAATAGCTACACTTTTGTTTTCACTGAATGATTATCAATGTGTGTGTGCAAGTGATAGAGGTGAATAGAGTTAACATTAAAATTTTGATTAGTTTGTATATTTAGTCCGAGATGCATAAACGCAGATTTTGCTTGTTAATAAGTTAGAACAAATTAAAGGATTGTGTTTATAGTTAAATTTGTTTTTGCTAAGTTGAAGCCATTATCTCATTATTGCATATGCGTGCTTTGTGTTATCTTGATTTGTTTTATTGTTTTTGTTTGCTTGAGGACAAGCAAACTTTTAAATGTGGGGGTGTTGATAAGTGTAAATTGCATCATATTTTAGGGTATAGTTTGATATGTGTTTAGCTATTAATTCAATAATTTAGTATGTGCTTAGGTTAGAATTGTGTTAGTTTGTTAATTATTTGTATTTTAAGTATTTTATGGGGTAATACAAGTCTTTGAGCTTAAATATTATGTTTTTGAGGTACGTTGATGTGTTTGTTAGTGTTTCAGGGTCAACATCGAAGAACGGAGAAGTTTTGGAGACATTCGGGCAGAAACAATAGTCTATGATCATGGCATCGTGGCTTGCAGGGCCACGGTCGTCACCTCTGTCGGGCAGAAGCACAACCACTCCTAAACTTCACATTTTTAGGGATTTTTTGCACCTTTCCAACCTCGGAAAAACCCTGGTTCAAACCTAAACACAAAAGAACATAAATAGAATAAGAAGAATAGAAAGAAGAAACTTTTGCATTAGCCACCATCACGAAACCCTAGAGAGAGTTCTTCAAGATATTGAGAAAGAGAAAAAGGAAGAGAGATGTGGAGAAGAAGCCGACCCAAAGTTCTTCCCAGAACAAGAGGTTTCCCGACATTACAGCCTCCATCATCTGTTCAGATCTAGTTTATGGTGTATTTCAATTTTATTTATGTATAGAATTGGGATAGCTGTTGAGATAGGATTTTATGAATGTTGAGGAATGTCAAATCTCACCTTCGGGTTGTTTTTATCTTTGATTCTATAAAAATATGATTGTTGATGTTATTTGGATTCATTGTGATTAATTTTTGCATTTGCATAATTCGGTGATAGACTGAGAGGGTGAATCGAATGAAAAATAATTAAATTGGGCTAATGAGAGTTAGGTGATTTAATAAGATGAGAAATCAATCAAATCGGTAATTGAGTGAAGAGAGATCTCACATAAGTTCCCAGTAGTCTATTGGAAAACTTAAGGTCTGATTAGGGATTGGATAAATTGTGAATTGAGAAATTATAATTTCCATAATCTAATGATGGTTTATAAGTTAGGGCTATTGATTATAACTCGAGAGAGAATAATCAACCCTAGGATAGGCCAGGACCAATAATTTGACATTGCTTAATTAATTAGGTTAGTGTTGCAAATAGGTAAAAATTTCCCCTTTCTCCCTATTGGTAGTTTCTTAGGTTGATTCTTGGTGTCTGCATTGCAATTTGTTGATTTATTAATATTTCGTGATTAGTTCTTGGATGGAGTTGCTTGATTGAATCGATTGATTAAATTGCATAATTGTTCTAGTTTAGTTAAATTGAAATTTCTGCGATTAGTTTGGCCTAAGATTTTAGGATTAGATTAACCCTCATCATAGGATCGACACATTAGGTACTGCGTGAATAACCTGTACGCTTGCAAAATATTAAGGTTAAACATTATTTATATTGAAAAATCGCGATCAATCCCCCATTTTCTTTAACGAAATCTCTTTAAAACTTAGATAAAGGTTGCTCTCTATTAGATCTCTTGAAGTAATGTTTATTTTTTTTTGTACTAAGTTCATAATTGCATCTTATACCCTGTTACTGGTGTTTAATCCGACTCTAATTGCTTCCTCTCTTATCTAGCCTTCATAATTTCCTTTTAAAGTGTGAAACTAGGGTTTTGGAATATAAATGGCCACTTGCATGACCATGTGAGTGATTTGTGTCTCACAACTACCTCAAAATCATGACTTTACTAGTTTTCATAAGTTTACAGGGGCTATATACATGTTCGTGTGTGCAACATACACGAGCATATGCAACATACACGAGCATATATCTTCACATGAGCATAAACAACAAATTCAAAGCTTCACACATTTATAGTAGTTTACATGGTCCTTATATATAATCGTGTATCTCCAAAGTTTGTTTAATTTTTCTATGTTAGAGTTATGATCTAGAAGCCAACCACTGGATGGATATATTCTAACAGTCAAGTTCATGAATTGGATGATTTATGTCATTTTGTTCCATGAGTTTTCATTATTTATGGATTATTCGAGTTGAGGACTTGGATTGTAGAACTTCATAATGGAAAATAATGATTACTTTGAAATGTCACTAATTTTGGTAATTAACATGGAATATTAATTGACCAATAAAAGATTAGTGTGTGGATTAAATGATGGTGATGTTTTCCAAACCATTTGATATGGAGTTATCGGCTTAATTACACAGATACATAATTGAGATTATGGTATTGAATAGACCTTAAATGAAACATTATTAGGATTGTGTTATGCCATTAATGTTTCATAAGTGTCTTGAATTCTATGGTATGAGAAATGTGTATTTGTTTGTATTGTCTAATGCTAACCGTAACAGGTAGATATACAAATAATACCACAATATGCATGACTTGTATGGAGGATAGATGTTGATCAAGAATACTGTTGTCCCTTGTATATGATATAAGCGATAATATCTATGGGGCCCTTGATAATGTAATATTGTATGCATGCAATATGATTAAGGAATTAATCGTATTTATGATTTAATTTAGAGATCAAGAAAGAATAAATTGGAAAGAATGACATATTCCAATCTTGCATTTATTCATGATATTATTGACAAGAGAATTGACAAAGGCAACCATTGCTTTGGGATCGTGGTTTGTGTACGATACTTATCATATATATCATTTAAGTAATTATAATGTATTTTTCTAGATACTTCTTATGATTTATAGAATTAAAAAGAGTTTTAATTCTATTGTAAACATGACATAGATCCCAATGGGCCACATTAGAAAAGATTTGATTAAAAAGGAGATTATTCTAGTATATTATATGGAGATATGAATATGACGATAAAATTAATTATAAATGTTATAATTATTTTATTCGTCATATGGTATTAGAATAAATGTTATTGGATAACAAATTTAATCCTAGATAAATTTATTTGATATGTATGACATGTCATATGGATTCACTGTTCAATAAAATAATGCATATAATTATATGGTATAGTTATATGGCAATTTGGTCAAATATTTAATTATTTTGAAGCATGAGATTAAACACAAATGGCAAAGTGGTAATTAAATAGACCATTAACATGGCCAACCTTGGAGAGGAAGCTATTTACCGTGAGTTGTGCTATGAAGTGGCAATTAGGATAAGCTCAAAGAATCATAATTAATTTATCCTTACTTGTTTGTTTCATAACTTTATTTCTACAAGGGCTATTGAGACAATTAAAGAGGCATGACCCTAATTTTGTCTTTAAATATGACATGATTTTCATAAAAACCTAACCTTTCTTCCTAGCTGCAATTTTACTTATCTCTCTTCCCAGCTGCCAATTTTGCTTATCTTTTTCCCAGCTGCCAATTTTTGTGTATCTCTTTATTTAAAGGCCAAAATTAGCTTTACCATTTAGCTCATTTGTTGAGCAATCAGTTAAGCATTAGTTTTCTAATCAATCTTTGGTGAAAACCTTGGAGTGCATCTCATTTGGTGCAAAAAGGCACAAACTGAGCAACCCAACATCAAGGTCGAGAGCAGGGAGGTGGATATGAGACCAAGGTGGTGTTTTCTTCAATCCTACACCTCAAGTTCCCTTCTATTTGGTTTGGAGACAAATTTTAGGTATAATGGTTTCTATGCTTTAATTTGTGCTATTTCTATTTAAGAATTGACTACAAAACTAGATCCTTTTGTTTCTTGTTGTTTTAGAAATGGTATCAAAGCTTAAGCTCTATTTGGTGGCCAATTCCTGACTAAATTAGTACAAGGTTATTACATAATAAGTTAGTTGAATGATTGCTTGTCTTGTAGCATAATTATTTTGTATATTAATAAATCTAAATTTAAATATATTTTTCTTATAATTGATTTGGTGTTATTCTAGGTTTTGAACACAGATTTAATAGTGTTTTAAGGCTTAGGAACAATTAATTTAATTTATAAATTAATTGGTAGCAAAGAATGCCAAGGATTAAAAACCGTTGAATTTTTTTTTCTTAGCCTCAGTTTGCATTTATGTGCACGTTTTCATCCAATTGATTTGAGATATTACTAAACCAAGTTAATAGGATTGTTATTTAGGTTATAAAGGTTAAGTCTATGTGATAGATTAATTTTTATAAGCTTTTCCAATATATAGTTTATTTTCGGATTGATAATGGCCTTAATTGACAAAGTGTGCTTCTAATTTTCATTAAATGGAATTTTTGTAAGAAATTGCCATGTTTGAATATTAGAAAATTACTTGACATCTACTGGAAAATATATTTTGTCATTTTTTGGGCTACAAATTTGCAATTTATTTATATATTAATGGAGTATGAATGATTCATACAAGAAAATGCAAATGATGAATTTGTTTTGGCACTAACTTGCTTTTATAAGGATGAAAGTAGGTTTTGTATGGCCAAGATGTCAATGTCTTATATGTTGTATTGGTTGCTTGTGAATGCATGTAATGCAGTCTTTGGTGCCCACTAAAGTTAATTATTTAGATTAATTAATTAAGTGAGTATGTTAGCTTGCTTTTAGTGTAATTCATTCATTTGAGGCTTGCATGCCTATCATATTTGGAATGAAATTCTAAAAATATAATTTTAATTTCCCTTTTAGAATAGTTCTACTTAGGGATGGAAATTTAAATTTGTTGTTTTGCTTTAACCATAAAGATGGTGAAGAAAACAACAAGATGCGGGAAAAGTTTCCATAAGGACCATACAAAACTCACAACATATATGATGCTATGAAATTTATAGGCTAGGCATGCGTGTATGTTAACATGACCACCATGGGTAGGACGTAGGATAACTCGAGGTGTAAAATGACATGACCACCATATATAGACTCTTAACTTAGGGATTAAACAATTTCTTGAGATATATGAAATAGTTCAAAATTGTAGTTAATATGATTAACAGATTGTCTAACAATTCGATCCCTAAAATTCTAGTAAATGTCCCACATGATATTAATTCATTTTCCCTACCCACTCTATCCGTGCCAAACTATCGATTGTTGGATGATGGGACTCATTGAGTGGGCATCACTTTCTATCTTTAGGAATCATAAGGTATGTCGGACATGCTGAACCAAATAGAGCGAGGTTCACTTAATAAGGAATTAAAATGGTTTTGGACCTTGGGGAAAATTTTTTATTGACATTAAATGTTAACAAACCAAGAGTCACATACAATGTGATTAGCAAAGAGCTGCTTACCTAAAATAGGTAAGTTCAAGTTTCATACCATTGTTGGCTTATTCTTAGTAAAGATAGGGATCTTGGGGATCTTGGACTTGCTATAAAAGGGACTAAATTTAAAAGTTATAATGGAAGTTTTATTTTGGAAATAAAATATTTACATGAAGTTAGCTCAAACCGTTTAAATGTTGTAGCTCATATCGAATCAATCTCTCTCTTTGGGTTCTATATTAGTTAACGACAAATTGAACCCCAACGATACAAATTTTATTGATTGGCACTGAAACTTAAGAATTGTTCTCAGGCAGAAGTGAAACGAATATGACTTAAATTGTCCCCTTCTTGAACCACCCCTTGAAGCAGCCACTAAGGAATTGGTTGATGTGTACAACAAGCACTCATATGATGAGGTTGATGTTTAGTGCCTCATGGTAAAGATGATGCCACCCTAATTGCCAAAGTGATTTGAGCTGAAAATGTCATACTACAATATGGAGCATCCCAAAAAAATGTTTCTTAAGTAAGTCCGTGTTGAGCGGTACAATGTGACTAAGTCTTTTTTGGCTATTAAAATTTCAAAGGGTACCTCTATCATCACACACATGCTCAAGGTAATGAGCCTTGTGGAGCAGTTAGATAGGCTAGATCTCCTGTTGGATCTAAGATTATCCACTGATATCGTCCTTAACCTTTTGCCTCCTTACTATTCATCATTCATCATAAACTACCATATGCATGGGATCAAGAAGAGTTTGGAAGAACTCTATGGGATGCTTAAGATAACTGAGCAAGACATGAAGAAAGGAGTTTCTCATGTCTTAGAGGTTCAGGAGGGAGGGAAGAAGACCAAGAAAGGCAACAATAAGCGCAATGTAACATACCACTCTCATAGAGCATATACCCGACATACCAGAGTATATCTAGGCACATTCCCTACCGAAATGGCACATCGGAGCAAACACATTATCTTATTGATAGCATCACATATACCACAAGATTTTCAAAAGATCAAGCATTCTCATTTCATTCACAAACATAACATTCATTGAGTCATTACAATTTATAACTCATGTATAAACATTACATAATATGTGAGAGTTTACAACTCTATACAAAATGTTCAACATGAAATAGGACGCTTGACCAAAATACTATACCTAGACTCTTCAAAATCAGCTGACCAGACCTTTGAGCCATTTCGTCCCTAAAACACAGGTACTATACTTTTACTTTATCACCTTATGAGCTAGAACTCCTTTATAACTAAAAAATAATATTGCAATTTTGATGCGTTTGCGAACTCAGTGAGTGAATCATCATCGATGCACTCACTCATGTCAAAACATAATAACAATTATAAAGTTCAATTCATCAAGCATAGCATGTAATTCATTAATTTATATACATCACATTCTTTATAGATTTAAACAATTCAATATTTCAACTCAGTTCAACAAGGCACATCAATTCAATCATTCAACAAGACACATCTGCTCGATCATTTAATACATACATAAGAATGAATATGGAAGTGCACAAGTGACTCCAATTCATTTTCACTTTGTAGTGACCGAGCGCCTATACTGTCTCGTATACGTCGCGGATACCGAGCTTATTTTTTTAATCCCGTATCCATTATAGATACCAAGCTTAATGTATCTGAGCCTGAGGCTCATTATCACATTTCTGAGCTTAAAGCTCTTTTTCACACGTTGGCTACTCCGGTCATAACTCCTTTATTTGTTTATGCATTTTAATGTAATTAGATCCATAATTTACAAATTATACATTCAGTATTCCTCATTCGATGTACATAAGTCAGATATTGCTTTCTTCATATCTAAGTCCGGTATTCACATTCCAGTTATTCACACATTCAACATTTCACATATAATTAGAAAGCACTTCCAATACATTCCTGAATGTCAAACTCCTCTGACGAATAATGTCCGGAATCATCACATTCATATAAATAACAATTCAATAGTTAAAAGTTAATGAAAATCAATGCATTCATAATGAGAAACATCTAAGTTAACTCTATACACATATAATTCAAGCAGAAGTACACGTATAATTAGGTTTACACATCTAAGTTGACTGACAATAAGCTCCAGTTAAGCTATTGCCTTGATGACCCCACAATGTCTAGATGCTGATGATTAATTTGTGCTTCTTTATTCATGTAATACACACATAATTCACATATTACTAAGTAAATCAATCACATAATTATTCATCCATGCACATGTCTATATGTCATGTCTAATGCTTGCTCAATTGACTTTTCCCCGGTATGTATCCTTAATCACAAGTCTTAATCATTCAAATATTATAGCTTGTACATAACTTGTTTGTAATTAGGTTATGCCTTCAGTAAGTTTGATTTCTCTAATTCATCATTCATACATTCACCAATCCTTTTCTAACATTATATATTCATACAATTTTCCCAATTCTCATTCATTCATACCTAATTCACATGACTCATATCCTTTGAATCACATTTGCATTCATAAGAATGTTTTTATACTTTTAACAACTCATAAATTTTAGATTTAAGTGCATTGATATCAAGACAATCCATTAACAACCTAGACTTATCAAACCCTTAACTAATTAATCCAACATCAAACTAGGTTCATTTCGAGCTCCAATTAAGTCCAAATGCACCAAATTAAAGTTCCTTATCCTTAGTTGTTTCAACAATCACACAAAACAGAAATTTTCCATTTCAAAGCATCGCCCACAATCGTGGGGCACCTTCCCATGATTGTGGGATGAGTAACCCGAAAGTTTTCTATCCACTTTCCTTCAATTCTTTCCAAATTTTCACATCTTCATACCATATTTAAAATACCTTTATCATAGGTCATTAATTATACCTCAATTATACTTCAATTCCTCATCAATTTCATCTCTAATTCAACTCAAAATTATCTAATTAGCAACTCATAAACTATCTATCTTTCATGTATCAAAAACCAAAATAAAAATTATCATTCACTATCATGCATGTAGTCCTAGGGTTTTTCTTTCCAAATTCAAGAACACTTTTATAACAACTATCTTTAGCACAAATTCACCTTCATTATACTTCTAATGTCAATCTAATTCATCCATATAACAACCTATCCATTCATTAAATTTCTAGCACACTTCATCTTCAACAGCACAACCAAGTTCATCCCTAATTTATCATTATGAATGTTATGCTAACATATATCACAATAGATCAATAAATCACTTACTTGTTCAGCTTAAAGCCTATTCAATGATCAAGCTAACCTAGCCTTCCAAGCATACAAACACAACTCTAAGAAAAAGGTGGAAACAAAAAGGGATTTCAACAATAAGATGAAGACAACAAAATATTGGAGTGGCAAAGTGCAAAATTTTGGGCAAAAATCAAGGTTGTGAGAGTTGTGTGTGTGTATATCAGTAGTGAGAAAGAGAATAAGAAAATGTGCAGCAAAAAACGAATGGAGAAGATGGCCCTCCATGTGTGTGGGTGTCGTGGGGTATAAGTGTATGGTGAGCATTTGGACACTTGTCAAAACATTTGTCAATTAAAGACCTAAGCTATATGCCTTCTATTTAAGGTGCCTAAAGTCACTTAATACCTAGTCCATTTGTTACTCAATCTCTAAGCCACTTGTCATTCAATCTGTAAGCAATTTGTCACTCAATTCCACTACCACGTGTATTTCATAGGCCTAGTCAACCTAAGTTACCATGTATTAATTTGTCTTGCCATTTAATAATTTTCTTAGGCTAGATACACATATCACTTCATCAATCACCTAACTGTAATAATAAATTCCAATTTAATAATTGCAGTTCATCAAACCAAAATCCAAGACATAATCAATACACAATCACACAATTACATCATAATCACTTAAAACCTTTCATACCTCGGAATATGTCAACTTAGTGCATATACTATCCTTGCAACGTTTCTAAATCATAATTCACGTGTGTATAGGAATATTATGCATGAAAATGAAATTCACCTTAAGAATTCTCAAATGATATAACTTATATGACTTAATCAAACTGTTAGGCCCCTAAGTATAGAGGCAGGCTATTACAATTCTGCCCCCTTAAGAAATTTCGTATTCGAAATTCTTACCTGATTGATCAAATAAGTGTGGTATTATTTCCTCATGTTCCCCTCAGTTTCCCATATAGCCTGTTCTCCTAAATGATTCCTCTAAAGGACTTTAACCAATAGGATCACTTAATTTCTTAATTGTTTAGTCTGATATCTAACTATTTTGACTGGTTCCTCTACATAACTCAAATTTGTTGCAAGCTCAATATCTTGTATCGGTAACACGTGTCAAATTTGATCGATATTTCCTAAGCATACTAACATGGAACATATTGTGAATCTGATACATTCCTGGTGGTAATGCTAACTTATAAGCTAATATTCTCTCTGTAATCTCATAAGGACCAATGTATCTAGGGCTTAATTTCCCCTTTTTACCGAATCTTAGTAGTCCTAGCCAAGGTTACACTTGCAAAAGCACCTTATCTCCTACCTGATATTCCATATCTCTCTGTTCCTGATCTATATAACTCTTTTTTCTATCTTACCCCACCTTAATCCTACTATGGATTAGTTTTACCTTATCTATAGTGTCTTGATTTAACTATGGGCCATTAACAATCCTTAAGCCTTCCTCGTCCCAGTATAGAGGTGATCGACGCTTTCTACCATATAATACTTCATATGGAGCCATACCAATACTACTATGATAATGATTATTGTATGCAAATTCAATGAGAGCAACATATTCATCCCATGTTCCCTGTGTAACATCCCGTTTCCACACTAAGCGTTAAAACCCAAAAATTTGGTATTTGTGAGAATAAAGAGAGATTTAGAAAATTGCATTTCATGCTCATGTATAATATAGTATGCTCACACATGAATAGTAGTTCTTACACATGAAAATAATTGTTCATGCACTCAATTGACATTTTTCGAGTATAAATGATTGTTTTAATATGAATATAATGCGAATTATGATTTTGTGTCTTAAAAATTGAGTGGGAATGTATAAGTAGTGAATTAGAATTTTTGGTGAAAATTTGGGAATTTTCTGGAATTTAAGGGTATTTTTGGACTAGGAAAAATACCAAGTGGCAGAACAATTGATGAATAGTTATAGAAATAAGGGTCAAATGGCAATGAAAATTTTTATAAATGACTTTGGGATTTAATGACTTATGTCATTGAAAATTGGGAGACAATTGGAGTAGAAATTGGAGACAAAATGGATTAGTTATTAAAGTGGACCAAAAGGGACCATGAGACAGTGACATGTGGCAAGTGACACTAAGTCAATTTTGTATCAAGTGAAACCATATTTTGGTCTTTCACTTGTCAAAAACAACACCCACCCCATTTGGCTCAACTTCTACATCTGTTCTTCATCTTCTTCACTTCTTCTTCATCTCCACGACACTCACTCTCTCCCACTTTCATCAATGTTAAATCTTGCTCTCACTTTTCACTTGCTACTTCATTTTCTTTGTCTTTTCACCATGCTATTCAAAGACCTAACCTATTCCTCCATGAAAGTTGATGATTATGGAGTTGAAAGAGTTAGGGTTTAATGTTGATTTTGAAGATCTTGAAACTAACTCAAGTAAGTAGCATATTGTTCCTTATGATTTGTTGAATGAGATATGTATGATGATGGGTTATTTTGATCACAAAATGGTGCTTTATATATAATGGAATGTGGTTGATGAAATGAGCAAATAATTGTCTTACCTTTACATATATGATGATTGATGTTAATAAGATGTTGCAGTGATGAGTTAGTGATATAAGGATTGTCAAAATGATGTGGAAATTGTACAAAAAAATTTGACTGATAAATGGAGTTTCATGTTCTATTTTTAATGGAGAAAAACATAGATTATTGGTTGTTTTAGAAATGGATTTGATTGGGTATGGAAGTTAAAGAAAAGGCAAGTATAATGCCTTGAAAAGAGAAGAATTAGGATGAAAGTTTATAGATAAATTGATAATGATGTTTAAAGTGGCTAGAATATGCTAGCTGTAACAATTCCATTGGATATGCTTCTTTAATTTAGCCATAACGTGTAGTTATCCAAATGAGATGGTTTTTGATTTGGCTAAATTAGAAAGATAAGGCTACATTTTCCATAAAGACATCGAATTCAAATTCTGTCTTTAAGAGTTTCGAATTTTGACTTGAAGTTGAGTACTGAGTGTAGAAAGTTGATGATGAAAGTGTATATATATGTATGTTCTATTATTAGACTTTATGATCAATCATGGGCTATAATTTGGTTATGAATGATATTGAGTTGAAATGGAGTTAGAATAATGGATAAATGATGAGTATTGAACTAGAAATGAGTGACTAAGCATGAGGAATTGAATGTTGTAAGTAAAGAGTTAGAAATCTGGAAAACATAGAATGCAATTGGACATACCTTAGTGCAAGAGGCATAACTTTCTCTGTAGATCTCGGATTGAGGTAATTTTGGTAAGAAGACTTTGAGATCTAAAACTTCAGTGAAGACCACAAAAAGAGATTTTGACTTCTAGAGAGTCAAATCTTCAAATTTCTATAAGTGACCCGTAAAGGTCCGTTTAATGGACATGGATGCCCATTTAACAGACATTCATGGGTCAAGTGACCCTAATTAAGGCTTAAATGGGTCATAAAGTGAACCTAGAATGATCCTTGGTTTATGGGACTAATTTATGATAGTTTTGAAGTGAAAATGAAGGTTAAAACTTAGTGAACGAATGGATGAAATCAAAGTATCAAATGCATGAGTATAATGGAAATGAAAATGTTTATATAATTGTAGTTATGTTTAAGGAAGTTGAATAATATGTATTAAGTGATTAATTGTGAATGAGAATTGGATATTATAAGATCAGATGAGGTTAGAAAAGAGATGACGAGAAATTGAGTTATGATATAGAGTAACCAAGTGTTCTTAAGGTGTAAGCTTATGAATAAACTAGACACATAAAACAAGGCAAAGATTGAATGGAGAACTTAGAATGATCATGTCCAAATGAAATGTAAATCTAAGTTCAATTAGATAAATATGAATCATGAAATGAGAATGAGCATAAGATGTGAAATTGGAAAATATAC
>JAOTAX010000197.1:28212420-28226282 GCA_025629825.1 Erythroxylum guanchezii
ATCGATAGTTTCAAGGTCAGCTACACACAAGGAACACCGATTAGGAGTATGAAGATACTGCAGATTGTCCCTTGTTGACAACTTATGTAAAAAAGCTAGCCATAAAATGAAGGAGTGCCTCAGACTATTTTTGTTATGCCAAACAAGGTTATACCAAGGAACTGTAGGAACTGGGGGCCTTAAATAGGTATAAGCAGAAGCATTTGTATACTGTTTTGTGACACATGCTAACCATTCTAAGGTATCCTCTCTTGCAGCATCAGGGGCAAACTCTATAACTATTCCAATGTACGTTTTCATGAAAAGTTAAGCTACTTACAATTTTAGTAGGTTTTACTAAAAACCATTTTTTAATTATTTTTTTGTGGACATAGACTTAATTTGTTTACATGGAGGCAAATATTGGTAATGAATGTCGATCGGATTACTCAACTAAGTCATGTTTTTATTAATTTGCTTGATTGAAACGTCATTATAGCCTTTTGATGCGATGGAGCACATTTGTGATGCGTGTCAATCTGATTACTCAGCTACATCAAGTTCTCAACTGGCTATTAGCTCTATTCATAACCCAAAAGGTAGCAAAATAGTTATTTATTTAATGTTGGCAGAGATTGTATTGATCACTTTCTTCCAATCAGGTTCTTTTGTGTCTTCTTCCTCTTCAGACTCCTCAGTAGTTAAGTCCTCTTCTACCTATTGAGGTGGCGCTTTTAGTGTATATATAGATGTTGTCTACTTAATGACAAAAGTTTACTTTTACATTAACATATTATTGGTAACCAAAGAATAAATTGTTGCTTTTGTTATTATAAACTGTTTTTTAAAAAAACCACTTTATTGTCTTATAGGGAATTAAATTGTTACAATATCTATTCAACATTGTTACTACAGTTGGAAACTATATTACTATAGTTGGAAACTATATTGTTGCTTTAGTCAAAACTTGAAGAACATTATTCAAATTATTGTTATATCTATTTAATATTGTTGCTATAGTTTGAAACTGTTTTATTGTCTTAGTCAAAAGTTTAAAAGACATTATTCATTTTGTTACCTAATAACTTTTTTTTGTTGTCTTACACCTATAATAGCGCCACTTTATTTAACAATATAAATTATGTTACCTTGACAAAAAGGCAACAATAATTGTACTTATAGTTACAATTTTTCCTATAGCCTAAAACTCTTGTTGTTATAATATTTTTTAAGAATTCTATATCTCTTGAGTTGTGTCAAAGCGTCAAAAATCGAGTTTGATCGCTTTAACCTATGTGTTTTGAAACTATGTCAAAATCTGATGATTTATTCCATCCCATGATGCCAAAGGTTGTATGAATACATCCTTTTCTTCATTTTCCGTTTATATTGGTTTTGGTGTTTCTCTAATAACAATATGTTAAATGAGCCTCCCTCTGAAAAAAAAAAACTGCATATTTTCTCAGCCCATAAATTATATTTTGAACCATTTAATGTGATACTGTTAGAGTAAAAATAATGTCTATTGCATGCCAAACTTTACTCGCTGCAAGATACGTATATGTTATTTCTTCATGTTCCTGAACACTGCATCACTTCTTTCCATCAATAGTTTTCATTCTCTTAGTAATATTCACTGAATTAATTTCAGAAAAGCCTATTTGTAGAGTTGTTATTTAGTTATTCTAACCTCAAAAATGAATTCAGAGTACTTGAAAACTTTAAGAACCGATATAGTCTGTAAAAGAATTAGATGAAAAGAAGTTAAACTGGATAATCAAAGTGATGGTCAACGACTTTGAACTGAACCAAATCGACATGTTTAAACCAAACTAAATGACGATAGGTTATTGATGTGGCACCGACTAGGAAATACATGGAAGAATGGAGTTTGGAAGCATGTCACTTGATACTGGCGTGACATTAACCGGATACTAACATGATGTTGACTGGATGCTAACGGGACGATGACTGAGCAATGATATCCAATGGTTGATTGACATGTGTTTCTAAGTGATGACGTGTATTGGATGACATGATGGAGGGAGAGCTAAGAAATGACAAGCTTCTGGTTATTTTGGCCCTACAAAACGACAAGTCATTCAAGTTGTCTTCTACCTACAGATGCCTTAAGGCTAGTTTTTTACTGCGACGGCTTTTGAGGGCATCGGAGGGCACGTGAGATGACTTTTGGGAATGCAGTTTGCACCGTTGCGATCTAAATGAGGAATAAAACAATTTGATATTGTGGAATAGATTGAAAGAACCGGAATGCTTGAACAAAGGCTGTAAAAGAAAGAAAAATTGAGAAGACACGTAGAATATTTGAACTTCTTTTTATTATATATAATAATAAATTAGAAAAAAATGAGAAAAATCTCTGTGCATATATATCTATTCACATATACAAGGAGAATATTTATATAAGTTGAGCGACGCTGAAAAAGAAAAGAATCCTTAATTTTATGCGTATTACATTCTTAGTTTGAGTGCTAATTATATGCTAACAAGCTGTTCATATTTAACTACAAGATATGTTAACAGACAATACTACTAGCAGGCTATTGCAAGGTTACATTTCTTAATTTGAATTTCTCGTTTAATCTGAACAACCAAAAGGCATGCCATCGATCTAAATCTTTAACTAAACATCTAAGTTTAAGCGCTACATTATCTTAATTATAAGTCGTTACATCAACGTCAAGTTACGAAAAGTTTTGCTTCTCATGATCGTCTTCATTGACCTGGGAGTGGGCCATGGGTGCTAGGGAATTGCTGGGCAATCCCATCTGCCAGTGGAAAAATAGTCCATTTTCACATCACTCGGAAGATTTGCTTTCATATCTATAGATAAGACCGTTTGATTAAGATTGTAATATTAGTTAATTAACACTTACAACTTTTCCAAATGGATTGGAACATGTAGGGCCCAGAGATCAAAGTGAAATCACAAGTCTTTCAACCTTTAATTTGCAAGACATTGCAATTCTTTCCCAAACTTTCGGTCATTTTCTAATATTTTATAGATTAAGTAGCTATTTTGTAATAAAGTTACTTGTGTGATCTTATATGAATCACCTCTTATTCCGCTAACCAAATGAGAAGTGTAAAATTCCCATATAATATACTCATGAGAACATACAGCTTTGAAGAATAATGACAAAAAGCATAAGCATGCACTTGAAGGTAGATTAAAGATGTTTGACAAGAAACGATCAATCATAAAGTTGTTTGGTTTTGTGAGAAAGGGAGAGAAATTTGTAGAAAGAGCTCCTGTTCGTACCTAAGTTTCAGAGGTAAAAGAAATAGTAGCAGCTAGCTGTGTTGTAGTCGACAGAAGTGGCAGGTGATAACATCCGTGATGGGAATTGTTTTCTGTAAGAGATTCGTTTACGGAACGGAGAAGTACAGGAACAGACTGCGCGTCAAGGGATGACAAGTTGATTTCGATACGGCGCTTCATCGATCAGGCTCAGCTTCTGAGTTACTTAAGATTTAATTATTTTAAATAAAATAATATTATTTTATTTACGAAAGTTAGGTATCGCATAGAATTGAACTTAAGCAGTTTAAAACTAGATCTAATTTAAAAAATTAAATTATTTTATATTTTAATTTTAAAAAAATAACAAGAGCCACCTCATTATCGTGGGCTACTGGCCTTCCAGTAAAGCATTTTGACCTGAGTAATCCAACTTTTCTAGTTTACACATATAACAAGATTGATGAGGAGTGATCTCACTTTGCCTATATAAATGTCTCTTTTCCTTTTAAGGATTAAGCATAACTGCATAAACCACTAAATCACAGTTAAAAGGTTTCACCAAGATCCAATTCTATAGTTGATCAGTGACAATTAGCCTATGCTAGTTCGAGTACTATAACTTGATTCAAAAAAAGAAAAAAAAAAAAGAAGGAACGACTACAATCAGCCCTGGCCTTCTTTAACTTGGTTTTGTGTTTAGTTGCAGGTTTAATATTCTTTTATTATAAAAGGCTGATTCGAGCTGAAAAACAAGTTGCAACTGAAATAGTATCTGCTACCTTAGACGAAAGTTGGTGTTAGCTAGTTAAAAGTCGAGCAAAACTAAAGATATTAACACAGTTAATTGCATTTTTACTAACATATGATGTGGATCAATAGTTTTCTTAAAGAAGTAGTTCTAGTAAGAATAAAAGATTGTAAAGAACATATCCGAATTTCCAAACATTAATCTTAAGCACTTTATTCGTACAAAAGCAGGCACCAGTTTTGCCTTGCGAAGTCAATCTGTAAAGGGACAAAAACCAATTACAAATTTAGTTTCGATTTCAGTGAAAATTCAGAAAAGAAATCTTGATATGCCTTAAGATCAAGAAAATCCGAAGGAGCCCCTCAGCGGTAGAAAGGGGGAGAGAATTGTACAAGGTCATAAGTTTGAATCGTGAAAAGAGCAGCTTTTATTTAAGGAGATGTAATTCTTTTAGTAATAACTCCTGTTTTAAAACAGGCACCTCTAATACCTGAATTTACTTATTTATGAGCCTGAATGAGTGGCTCGTAAGTTTATCAAAAAAAAAAAAATCCGAAGGAATAATACACACAGCTGATAGCATTAGAAGGGAGGAAAGCCCGTCTTCAACCCTCGTCAATATCCCTATCACTTCCCCGCGGATCGTTGCTTATGAGATGAAAATGCCTCCAAAACGACAAAGATGGAATAAGAGTAATAATTTATCATTAACCTTCAACTTAAACTGACTCGAGAGTGCTGACGTGGTATTTTCTCGTGTAAGGATTCAAGACCATTTCTCTTTTTTCTTTTAAATAACACATACATCAGAACGTCGTTTTAATGTGCCGGATCGAAGATCGAAGGCTTGATTTTAATTTTACTTTCTCGTAGAAAGAAGAATTAATTTTTTGATATCACATCCCCACCACCACAGAAATCAAGCATGAAGTTAACATGTCTAGTTAATATAAAGAGCGTAATTATTTAGACTTAATTATATCTTGAACTTGCAAATCCGACTTAACAAACTGTGTACTAAAAGGCAAACAAAAATTAACTAAATTTCTCCCTAACTAGTCATAGTGCTAAATATCTTCGGTGAACCTCCGCCTTAGGAACTGGGTAGTGGATATGGGTACTTGCACACTTGGGGGATATAACTATCCGTCTAGGAACTTGTTGCAGTGAGAGAGCAAGACCCAAGAAGCTAATGTCGTGAAGCGTGAATCTGTGAGGTTCCTTTTCATTTGCGCCATCCCTGAAGCCCTAACCACAACTCAAAATCATTGTCAGAAACCCTAGAATGCTGATTGTTACTTGAAGACCGCGACTAAAGAATGATTAGCCACCTAGTCAGGTTGAAATTGAAAAAAGAAAGACAAATGACAATATGAAAAAAAATTGAGAATTCAGATTTCAACAATTCTTGCAGGACATATTTTTCATGTTCAAGCGATTTGAATGCAACTTCTTGCACCAGTTAACGCTCCCCATCTTTCTTTCACATGGGATCGCTTCATGGAATAGGCAATCCTTAACAGGTAGTAGAAAATAAGATATGAAGAAAAAGGATTAGATTAAGGCAATGGCGAACCTCTATATAAAGACTCAACTACTTTTAATAAGCCAGATGCAAAAAACCGTCCATGTTGCCAGAACAAGACATACAAGAGTGTTGCTGATAATTAGCGAAATCGATAAAGACTATTCAATAATCAATGGACAAGTTAAAGAGTGAGCAAACATGAACTCAACATAAATCACATGCTCTTGTAAGTCATGGTAGAGAATAAAGAGAACGGTTTCTATTAGCTTATATTATATGTTTAACATATGTATGAGACAGCCCAAACTAGACATGTATATAATATTAACTACTTGATGGGACAAACAGTAAAGGGAGCTCCCTTCAGTCCAAGTACAGGAAGCTTAAGATTCAATTTGTCTCCCGCATCATTCACTCATTTACTGGGTGCTCGTCAACACAGTATTTGGATGAATGAGTCGGCAGCTAATTAAATCCTACTGCCACCCATGAGTGGACTGAAGGAAGCTCTCTTAGCCGTTAATAATCATCGAGATAAGAACAGTAACAGCACTTGGTGTGCTAGAATCAGACTAGTATTAAACTGCAAAAAAGTAATAGATGACCATGACATATGAAAACATATAGTCCCTCGCAGCAATTCAAGCCCGTACCTACAACCAAGAAACATCCTCCATTTCCATTGGGAGAATACCAAAATATAAAAAATCTAAAGATACTTGTTCCCTTTACATTCAAACGGGAGTCTGGGAACCATTATGATTGGAAGATAAACGATCGCGGATTTGAAGAGTTTTGTCTGGTACCTCTTAGATTTGAAAGGTTGGAATCTGGAAATTGGAATACAAGGAAAGCAACTAACAAGTAAGAGGTGAGACAAAACCTATGTCAGAAATGTCAACAGAGCGAAGGGCGGGCAGAGAAATGAGCTTCCAGGGTTATTCGCTATCATAGTCACCTAAGTAAGCACATCCCATGCTTATCCGAGTGAAGCGAACGGGCTTATATAGGTAAAACGAAGTTAGACATCAGGCAGCAAGTGATTTCTTTAAAGCACGGTAATAATGATGCACATGAATAAACTAAATAAAGAAAGTCATATTCCTGCTTTATTTTGAGTCATGTACCTGCCAATCCGTTCCTTGATGGACAACCCATCACTACCATATGTCTTCCCACTTTTATAGTTGTTTAAAACTCGATTCTTAAAAGCTAATATGAATAGAATTGCCCCTACAGAAACCATTAAACACTTTTTTTTCTTCCTCAAGCCCACCCTCGCTCCAAATTAAAATAAAAAAGTACTGATGTTCCCTAAACTATGGTTGACATGGAAGATGAATCAGGAGGTCCCATTGCTAAGCTTTTGGGTTTGCAGGAAGGAAATTTATGTATAACATGCGGTTTAGTGATTCAAGCTTGTAAGCTTTTATACGTTCATTTCAACTGTGCAAGGCAACCTTGTAAGCTTAATGCGCGAATTTGTAACATTTCTCGGTTTTTTCAGCTTGTTTTTTATTATCATCAATCATCATGGATGGGTATGAATTTTCAAGTGATTTATTTTTATGCTGTAAACCAAACAGATATTTGTTGATGTGAAGTTTCTTTAAAAATTATAGTTATTCATCTTAAAAATAAATGTAATTAGACCACACTTTGTTAGATATGTCAAGCCGTCCCAGTGTGTGCTTTCTTCGAAATGAAACGTAAAGTCTAAAATTAAATAATAGACCATTTTATAAGGATTTTACAAATTATGTTAACACTTATGTAGAACTTCTGAATACATTGAAGAGAACAATTATAAAGTGTTAATTTTATCTCTTTATAGAACAACTAAAATTAGATCATAATAACTGGAAGAACCCCTAATTCTATGCAAGATTACACTGGCAATTTACAAAATTACATTATAGAACATTTACAAATGGGGTTTATGTCCCGAACTAAATTCAAACATCATATATGCTTCTTAATAATTCTAATATGACATAAACTCACATATAAAAATACTGGAAGATTGGTTGCCAAGTAGAAATTTGATACATGATGCTTCCATTTACAGTTTGTCAAGAAGTTCATCTAAATCTAATGAAGGAAAAATAACCAACTTAGAATGCAATTTTATTTTTCAAAAATTATTTCATTTTTCTCGCTATCCTCTCTCTTTTAAGATTGGAGCACTTTGTTTCAGTTATGGTGTTTTAATTTTGTATCACTTAATTTTACCTACACATTTGTATAAATTCTACATGAATATGTGAATCAAATTTAATAGAATTGGTAAGAATTGATTAAAAACTATGTCGTACTATAAAAAAGATCGTGAATTTGTATTCAACAGGTCCGAAGCCGAGACATTCTCTGAGAAAAACCTATAGGCATTCCAGGGACTCTAGTATTCTGTTGATACCGATAAGTACATACATGCCATGACACATACATTTGTGCAATCCAATTTTAACATGTCGCCTATAACCCTCTTTTTTCTCTTCTTTGACATATGTAACCGTAACTTTTAAGAGTCTTTTGATTTAAAAAAAAATTAAAAGTGTGAATTCTATTAAAAGAAGTCGTAACTGGATAAAAATTTTAAAGAAAATGGTTGGTTGATAATGAAAATGTATTATAATTTATAAATATCAATTGATCGAATTCATTATTTGATAATGAGTCAATTAATTCATTAAATAATTTATTTAAAATATATAATGTATATATATTTAATAATTTATTTAATATGTAATTTAAAAGTTAAATAAATAAATATTAAAAATTTTGTCATTATCAAATAAAACAGGACCGTATTTTTCATATGCTTTTACAAAATTGACTATTTTGATCTTCCTATTGCAACTCTCGGCCGTGATGTTTATTGATTTCTTAGGATATTGGCGTGAGACAATATTACAGCTAAGCTCTCTCTTATAATTTTTTTTTTACTCGAAAGCCAGATAATACAGTTCAGCGTTGTCTGAATCTGAAGACAGGCCAGATTGGTATGTACTACTCCTCTTGAGAACCTAACTTTACATTGTCGGATAACTGTAGTGATAAAGAGGAATATACAATATTAATAAGAACTTGGCAATTGTGTATGTTAGGATGTTTCTTCTTCTTCTTTTTTTTTTTCCATTTTTTGTACAAATGCTTCCCTAAGATAACGTCTTTTAATTTTTATACGATCCAATTTACAGCCTATATAGTCTCTAAGGTAAGGCCAGAACCCTACTCGTACGCTTTCATTGAAGAGTCCAGAGAGCTTCACTGTTACTTGTTACTGAGTGAAGTTATAAAATTTCGATGCATCAAGAACTAACCGAAGGAGAATAAATTTAAGAGATAAAAATAGCATAAAAGCTTCTAAACAAGTTAATTTATACTTAACCAATTCAACTCTCTTTAAATAATTGTACGGGAATCGTTGTTCGTATATATCCTTTCTTTCTGTAAATGCCAGTTGTATTAGCCGTCGTTGGCTTTATATATTCTCGTCTTCCATTCACACGCATTCAATTGAATAGTATTGAAGAATTTGAACAGGCATAAAATAATGACCACAAACATTACAATAGAAACCTACGTAAACGAAAACAAGTTTTAAACTTTACTCAAAAGCCTAATTAATTCATCAAACTCTAATTTAGTTCAGTCAATTTTTAATCAAATTAAGTCAAATTTAAACTTAAAAAAAATGTGTGTGTATATATATATGAACATAAACAATGACATATACTCTAAAAATTATAATTATGAATACTATTAAATAATTAATTAATGTTTGAAATTTTTTGATAAGTAAAATTTGGTATGATTTAATTTTAAAATGTAATTTGAATGTTTAGATTATCAAAAATAAAATTAAAATATCTAACTAAATTATTGTCGGATTTTGATATTGTTCCTACTTATAATTATTTAATTTTAAATAAATAAAGAACACCACAAGGCCATTCCAAATGCCAATGAGTGATTGTCTAAAGAAATAATCGCAATTTCATCTTTTTTTTCTGAGGCAAATCTCACAAAATAATGAGCAAGTATATAAAAATAATGCAAGTATATAAAAATAGTACAATAATAATTGACTAGAGAATGTGGGAGTTGCAAAATAGACGGTAAAACTAACAGGGTGGATGGATGGTGCTAAAGAAAGCATGATAGCAAGGAAGACATTAATAATAGAAATTTTCCATGGAATAAATTATGGCGATCAGATTCTGTCACTTCAATTGCTGGAAATCGCGGTCTTATCAACTCAAAAAGGCTGCCTACTAATTGGTACTCTCTCTTATCTTCGCCTCCCCATAGTCCATACTACAAAAAACAATATCCTCCCTCCTTCTCCATTTTCTCTTCCTTCTCATGCACCACATCATGTCCACTTGTCCAGTCACTTCCACTTTTCCGCTCATCTGTCCATCCATCCATCTAATCTCTTCCTCCTCCATTATTTTCTCGTTTTAACTTATTGTATAGCTATTGCTAGGGTATATGTACATAATAGCGTACCGCTAACTAATCACTTGATTCAAGTAAACCCTGACACTTAACTAATATTTTATATTTTCATCCTGTGCATGTCAACTGTCAAGCCAATTTTCTCTGGGATTTTCCCAGATTTTATTTGAGGTAGAGATTTTTAGGATTGACTTAAGACAGGTGGTTCATGGCCGTTGGTTGAAATGTAGGCCGGCCAAGTTATTATTTTGAACATGAAATGTATCGTTCGGTTTTATACACACATTGCTGCTCGACAGTTAATGAGTTCAGACTTCAAATTTGCCATGTCGTAGATTCATTGCTTGCCTGTGAAAAGAAAAATGGAGGGAAAAGATTTTGCGTCCAGTGCTGTTTCTTGCATAAGAAAAAAGTTGAGTCAATAATGTTGTACTTCGGAGTTGTTTCTTACTGTTTAAAGTAATAATCATACCAACTCAGAAAGCACCAGACATGGAGACAACCCAGAGGTGATGCGATTTCAAGGTCATTTCAATGTCCTAAGTTTCACGTTGAAACGATGTTACGCAACAAGATATACTATTACTACGTTACCTTTTTTAATTCACAAACCCAATTACTGTTTTTTATCATAAAAGACTTGCAAAAGACAATTATACGGATATATATTATTTTTGTTCGTTGGTTTGGCAAGCTAGATTCTTCTTTGATTAAGGTTGGAATATTTATTTTGTATATAACAATAATTATTTTTCCCAATTATTTTTCTTTATGTGTTATGCTCTTTAAGCGTGCATATAATATATATCATACTATCTGTTCACAATGGGACGCGATGAGTTCTATGCAATAAAGTAACTATTCCATATCAACTTTGATTAATACAAGTCTATTTCTATTAAGAAAGTTCTTCCAGCTTACAGGAGATCAAGAGATCGCCTCACAATCGTCTTGAGCTTCATAACCTTCGATTGTCCCTCGACGACAAAGCTTTGCTTCTTTATTATTACTATGTTTTCCCTTCACTTCTTAGACGGCAAAGATACGTATATGTAGATATAGCCCTAGAGGAGACAGATGGCTCAATTTCATGAAAGGTTATACACTAGGATTTAACATGATGGTGATTTTTTCAAAGATGACACCGAATTTTTGCTTCAAAATAAATGTTTATTATTAATTAAAATATTGCAAAGAAATATAAACCAACTATTTTTGGTTTTAATTTCTTTGAATACAAATATGATAAGATTATTATTTTATTTATTAACATTTAGATTTTTTAGAAAATGCCTATGGTGGAGAATTTTGTGTTTGAACTAAAAAGTTGGGATAAGAATATCTGTTAAAGACTACCTAAAATTATAAGGTTCTATGAATAAATAATTGTGGAAAAATGACTATAATACATATTGCATATTAGAATAGATGAAAGCTTAAAGGTAAATTCTTACCACATAAGATCACGTTGTTGAAGAATGCATTTTCATCAGAAGAATCAATGCAAACATACATGGACCGTTTTGGGATTAGTGATTTTTATTTTAGACCAAAGAGCCACAGAACCCACTTTTCGACAGCAGATGAGTAGTTAATTACTCACTAAGCTTATGGAAGTTCTTTATGTTAGTGATGGAATGATAAAAATTGAAAAGAATAAGATACAGAGGCACATGAATCATTAAGTTGTTGGCGCTGCAAAGAGGCCTGATTGCTGTATTCTTAAAGGTTAGCTAGCAGTGAAATAAACAAATAGGAAGGTTTGAACTTTTAACAACACCCAGACACCTTCCCCTATAGACGGGCTGGAGATAAGCAACAGAGATTGTGTTTTATTTACAGACAAACGTCAGCAATGGGGGAGTAAACAAGTACCAATGCAAGCCCAAAAATTGAAAACAGAAAAAGACACCAAAACAGAGAATAACAAAAGTCACACATGGCCACAGGGTATTTCACGCTTTATTGGACAAATGGGGTTGTCCCATGAAATGACCTTATGCCTGGAATAGACCTGTCCTCTTAATTATTTCTTTTGCTTTCCAATTTTTCCTGTTTACCCTTTACCTTTTATCTTCAAGTCCGTCACTTTGATAGGCCTCTTTTGTCTTTTCCCAGAATCGTTTCATATCTTCCCACATGCATGCTTCTTTGGAAGTTTGCAGATTTGTTATTTCCCATTATTATTATTCTCTCTTCTGCATTTGATGATCAATCCCTGGAGTTTTCTTGGATTCCTCTTCTTCGAAATCCAAGTTTTAAAAAGTTTGGCCTACAATGTATACAACCTATCTTTTCACAGTTTTAGGCCATCACTTCCGAATATCAGCTATAGTCCTGTTTATGACATTTCTCTGAGGTAAAGATTCCCAGGTCCAGTATATCCTTCCAGGGACCGATGTTCCCTTTCGCGTACTGCAAATTTCTATAACTCAATACTCAATTCGGAGAAGTTATTCGTTTAAAAGGGTCGAATTTCAAGGAAAGCTAAGAAATACTTGCGCGAAACTCTTGTGGTTGGTGATGATGGGTAAGTTTGAATTGCGTGGTTTGAGATGTTAGTCAGCTCAAGCAAGGTCTGTGCCCATATCTTTTTAATAGCTTGTGAGGTACGATGACTGTTGTGAGCTCATTTCCTAGCTAGAAACACCAACTTTTCTAAATTCAAGGCAAATGGAACGGTAACAGATGATATTTTTCTTTTGCTTAATTTATATCCCCTGGCGTACTTAAAGTAGAAAAGACTGACGTGAAAGCTCATTGATCACTCTGGACGGTATGACAAAAACAATCGACTTATGTACTCTACGTGCGATGACCGATTAGTAATTACTTATATTAGATAAGTATGTCTAGCGTATATTATAAATTGTGATTGCTTCTATGTAATTATTGAAGCGTATAGGATTCAAAGCTTAAGAGATAGCTTCTTTTGTCTTAAAAAACCAACAGAAATATTGCCCACTTTAAAATGCCAACAGTTTTTAGTATTAATTAATTAATTTGAATTTATTTTTGGCATATTATGTTAATTGAAATATCTGACTAGTGGATCTCTTAAAATATAAATAAAGTCATACTTGTTACATTTTCAAATTCTAGCTTTCTTATAAAAATAAAATCAGTTGACAAATTTTTGGTGAGAAAAACTCTTACTTCTCTTTAGCTTACATGTTTTGCATGCTTTCTTTTGATTTGCTTCTCTTTTACTCCTCTCTCGCTTCCTTGGTTTCTTTTCTTCTTTGTTTTATTAAGATTTGGCGTATTGGTTGGTCTGTACTCCTCCTGATTTTTGTTTGAGTTTTTTCAATTTTTTCTCATATTATTTCATTTGTTTTGTCTTCTTCCCTATCCTTTAGCTCTCCCTAACTCTACTGTTCCTCAAGACTTTTTCTCGTCTTCTTCAGTTTCCTTTGTTTATAGATGTTTCTCCTCGTCCGCAGTTTCATTTGTTATTTGTTTCTTGTTTCTCGCCTCGTATTGAGCTTTTCGGATCTCCTTTACTTCCTTTTTTAGCTATTGTTGAACTTCGAAATTAGGGATAGCAGTGGGTTTTCAATCCGATTAATATCCGCATTAATCGATTCAATAGATTTAGATATGAGTAGTAAATCGTAAAAACCGATGAATATGGATATGGATATGGGTTGAGTCATAAAAAATAGATATGGAAATGGGTAGAGTAAAAGCCGAACCATGGATACCCATATCCTACCCTTTTTTATTAACTCTAATTTTTCTATTTTTCTTGAATATTTATGGTTAAATATAATAAAATATTAATATTTTATAAGAAGAAATAACTTTAAAATCTCCACTTTACTCCTCAGTACTCACATTTTTCATCATATTTTATTTTCTTATAGGATGATAATAAT
>JAOTAX010000197.1:28226382-28237439 GCA_025629825.1 Erythroxylum guanchezii
TTTTTTAATACATACAAATCAAAATCTTAACTTATTATTATTAAAGTAATTTTGATTTAGAGCGTTCGCAAAAATCTACTCTTTATATTTTCTATTTAGAAGTTCTTTTTTTATGTGCTATACAACCCGATGGATATCCAAAAACTCGAACAACCCAATGGATTTGAATATGGGTAGTAAATCGTAAAAATCGATGAATATAGATATAGATATGGGTTGAGTCATAAAAAATGGATATGGATATGGATAGAGTAAAACCTGAACCAAACCCTACCCATTATCATCCCTATCCGAGATCCTTTCTTCTGACTAGTTCCCTCTTCTCGCTCATAACTTTTTCTTCTTTTTTGTACCCCCTACCTTTGATAATTTCAACACTACAATAGAGGTTACATCTTTGCCATCAGAAGTTGGTCAGCCCTATGTTCAAGCTTCTCCTCCTTCTGTTCGTTCTAGTGTTGTCAACGTCAGTAAGACACATGGCTTCAGATATTGAGAGATGCTTCTCCATGCAAAAATTGGAATATTGCCTTCTAAAATTTGAAAATGGATATCACTACAAAAAATTTGAAGCTTAGCGAAAGAAATTAACGACAGGATGTTTACATATTCTCGAAAAGTTAAACTAGCGATGGAATTTATCGATGGATAAAAATGTTGAAGAAATGACCATAAATAATAATTTGTGATGAATCACAGCATGTTCGTCGCAAATTTACTGATAAAATTTTGTGTAATCGTTGGTATATTACCGACGATCATTCTGTGCAGTCTTCATCGGTAAAGTTACCAATAAGATATATCCATCGACAAATTTATTGATGGAATTGGTTATTCCGTCTGTAAGTTAATATTGTCATTACCGACAGTAATTAGTTTTTCGTTAGTAAAAATTTCATTGGTAAGTGAATATTGTTATTATAGACAGTTGTTAGCTTTCCGTCAGTAAATATAATAGATTTTACCGATAAACTTTGTTTATTTGTCAGTAAATTTATTAAAAACCATATATTTTAATTTTCCTGCATTAAATTTTATTTGACGATGTTATGGTTAATGCATAATTTAAACAGTTATGATTTATCTGTTGATAATATTTTAATTTGTTTCAATATTTAATTTATTAAAACAGAAAGTTAATTAATGATATAAAGTAAAAATTATCTTAATTGATAATAAAAAATTATTTTGTACATAATAAATATTTGTAATTCGTACAAAATGACCATAAGTACACCATCCATTTGGTGACTACGAATGCTCTGATTACTATAATGAGATACTACGCCTCTCCTTTAACTCATCTAGCACATTATGGAGCTGAGCTATGTACTCCATTGATTGTTACAACTGAGTTGTCAATGTTTGTACTGTGCTCCGAGGCTCAAGGATTTCATTGGGTGCGGATCGCCTACTAGATGTTCCTGTACTAGATGTGAAGGATTGCGAATAATATGTGTTCTCAAACCTAAGTCGAATATCCTTTCATGACGGTCCCTACATCCCACTACATGAAGATAGGTTTAAGTCTCGTTAACATCTTTAGACTATTGAGACTGTCGTTAAATGCTTTCTTGTATTTGGTCCTATCATAAGATAATGTTTATGTTAGTAAGTGATAATTATTATGCATTAATATTAAAGCATACATTTTATATACATTTAGTTCTTAGAGTCTTAAAAATAAGAATAAACAATAATTACTCTTTCGATCTCCTTTGTTCAAAGAACCAAATATCAAAATTTCTTATAATATAACTACTACTAAAACCTCTTTGCCATATGAGACTTATTTATATGAAGCGATGCTTGGGAGGTAGAACTGTAACAAGAAATTGATATATCAAGACTAATTATTAAGTAGATGATACATCTAATCATATGATATTGATATGTTAATATGAACTATTAAACAATCTTTTTTTTGGAATTATCATTATAGTTATTATGACTCATATAAACTAAACTATTTATACATACTAACAAATAATTTATAATATATATGAATAATGTAGTTAATATGAATTGCCATATCTATATAGCAATTTCATGTGTTGTATAGATTGATTTAATTTCAAGTGCTCAACTAAACCAACCAAAAAACATTATTAAATTAATATTATGGAATGATAATTATTATGCATAAAATTTAAAACCAAATCATGACATCCCAAGTATAGCAAAAAGTAGAGCTAAAAATAACGTTTGCCAAGTATGTGCTCTCCTCTTATTATGAAAATCTTGAACTAATACAAAACATAGAAGACTTATTGGTTAGTTTTGACTTAAAATTAACAAAATTCATGATAGTAATTTCATTAACCTTTTTATAGGAGACTAATGTAAATGTTTTAGAGACAGTCAAAGGTAGGTTTCTAAGAAGGCTTGAGTGTTGTTTATATGAATTTCAAATACGATTGAGCTTATATTCATTGGTATTACTTTTTTGGTCCTAATCAAAGCTTGACATTGACATTATGATCATCAATTTTGAAGACTCTATAATATGATTCAAATCTTTCTAAATGTCTTACTGTATAATTTTCATTATTCTTAAATTTAATCATTTTCCACATTATCCTTAAACGTGTTGTTCTCTTATTTGACAGACATTTTTAGTCCAATTATGACAACCGTTCAAACTAAAAGAGATGATGAATATTGTAAGTCAAAATAAGTTGTAATATCTCGTTCCCATATTAAGAGTTAGAATCCAAAAGTACGGTACATGTGAGAATAATGAAAGATTAAGAAAATGCATTTTTCATGTTCATGCATATTGTTGACATTCACGCACGTGAATCTGAATTTTTACACATATTAAAATGTTTGTACATGTATTAATTGACAATTTCCAGGTATAATTGATCTATATATATGACATGTGATTCTTATTGAGAATTGTGAATTAATTGTATTAAAAATCGATGTGGAGAATGTATGTATTGATTTAGAAATTTTGGTGAATTTAGGGGAAAATTTACAAAAATATTGAGTATGTTTGGACTAAGAAAAATGCCAAGTGGCAAGTAAATTGATGAAAGGATATAGAAATGGGTTAAATGATATTGGAGAAGTTTATAGATGATTTTAGAATTTATGAGAAAATGATTTTGTAGATTTAGAAACCATTGGAATAAAAAGATGGGGCTTATGAGACTAGTTCAATAAGAACTAGTTAGTTGGGAAGCTAGCTAAAGACTATAGAAATCGGACAAGTGTCTAAATCTAAAGTCACATTTTTCTTAGCTTTGAAAGATCAAGTACAGTACTCTTGTCTTTATCTTGTTTATAGCTTTGTTTTCTTCACATTTCTTCATTTACACAGAGTTTTTCATCAAATCTCCATCAGAGTTAAATTTTGTTTTCTTCTATTTTTTTCCTACTTCCAACTTCGATTTTCTTTCTTTTGCCTCAAGAAAAACTGAAACTTGTTAACCTCTACAATGGTTTATGTGGGTGCATGAGAGCTAGGGTTTCTGGAGATTTTGAAAATGTTAGAGCTTTAAACAAGTAAGCTTTTTATGGTTCTTTATTTCTGTATAAGATGAAGCATGCATCATGTTAGCTCACTGTTAAATGGTTAGGAAATAGTGATATAAATATTTGCTGAAAAGTGAGGGAGGAAGTTTTAGGTATGCCGTATGTGCTGTGTTTGCAGATTTGATGATTAATATGTTAAAAGATAAATTTGTGATATAGAGATGAGTTAAGATGAAATGGAAGAGTTGATGGAATTGAATGGGTGTAGTGAAAAATATGTATAACTAGGTACATAAACATTTTGAAGAAAACAGAAATGAAGGTTCTGTTTTTCTTCACTGAGAATGTATGCATATACGTAAATATTAAAGTGTTTTTAGAGATGACCAAAAGAATGAATTTAGAGTTGGAAAATAGTGGTAGATCTTTCTTTTAGCTTTTTATTGATATAAAGTTTGAAATGTTTGAAGTTTTGGATTGAAAGTTATGGAGATTTGAAGAGAGGGTGTGTGACTAGGAAAGCCGCTATCGTCCAGACGATCGTGAGTTCAGATGATCGCGACTTTGAAGGTTGGAGGCTGACAAATATCCTTCAGTATTTTGGCTATATCTCCTTCGTCCGACCTCCAAATGACATGAGACTTAAACCAGTGGACTTATAACACATTGCTCTACCTCTTTACCAAAAATCATAGCAATCTGAAATCAATTGAGAGAGATCGAGTGTAAAATGTCGGACGGTTTGACTGAGCATGTTTACAAATAGTCTAGCATTTTTGTCCTTATCTATCATATTGCTTCTTTCGACCATAAATTCTTCTCTAGACCTCCAAATGACTTGATTCCTAAACCAATAAGCTCCTAACACATTATTCTACCTCTCCATAAAAATTGGTAGCATTCTAAATAGATTTGGAAAAGATTGATTAAATGAAGATGAGGGAACCTATTAGAATAGTATGAACTAGTAAGATTTCATTGAACATGCTTGGGTATTTTGGTTATTTCTTGATCTGTAGATTTCCAAATGAGATTATTCTTGAATTGGAGTAAACTAGAAATATAGGGATACAAATTTTATGAAGAGATCGAATCTTAATTCTATCTCTAAGAGTTTCAATTTTCTGAATAGAAGTCAAGTACAAAATATTGTCTCAGTTTAAGAATAGTCCGAATTATTTGAAGTATAACTTTTGGGGTACTGAACCAAATTGAATGATCTTGGTGTCATTAGAAACTTAAGACAATGGGGAACACTTTCCTAGAAGAAATTGTTACCAAATTACTTCATTTTCCTAATCATAATGTTCATGGAAAATAAACCTAAAGGTTTGGAATTTTGGGAGATGTTGTAAGAAAGAATGAGAGTTTGGATAATGTCTGATCATATAATGTTAAAATAACATTAGTGAATGAATGGTTGGTATTAAGTTACCAAAGACATATGTATAATGGAAATGGATAGGTTCATATGATTGTAGTTGTGATTCAAAGGAAATGAGTAATGGGTATTAAATAAAAGTGAATGAGATTTGGATACTGTGAGAGCTAATAATGCTAGAAATGAAATGACGAGTAATTGAATTATGAATTTTGATTCTAATAGTTTTATTGAGGTGTAAACCCAAGTACAACTTATACTTAGGTGAGTTTTAAAATATGATTGATAATGTGACGAGAAAAATGGAAAGATACTCGAGATTGTCACTGAACATGTATTGTACATATTCCATATTTGTGTATAAATGAATACTTATAATTGTACAATTATTAATGTGTGTGCAACGTGTGTATTTCATAATTTTGGATGTGCATGATAAAAATCCGCATTAAGACATTTCCAGAATTGGGAGCAAATGCTAATCTGAAGCATACAGTGAGTAGACCTAGATAGTCTTACTTTATTTTTGTTTGTTTATATTATGAATTTTGTGATTATGAATGAGATGTGAATGTGATTGTTCTGATTCCAGACAACGAATGTCTGAGGAGTTTGCTAAACGTGAAGATATCGAAGTGCTACTTGTATGTGAATTTGATGAAATAAGGGATACATGATTTGATTGTTAAACTTCCGCATATGAAAGAAAAGTGATTCTCAACTTTAATGTTGAATGTCGGACTAAGGTCTGATGATATGTGAAAGAGAATAATTGATCATATATGATTGATGCATTTCATTACATGAATGTATGAAAGATAAAGGCAGTTAAAGCTCAAATTGTGAAAAAGAGCCTAGAGCTTAGAAAGTGATTAAGAGCCAAAGGCTTACTATGTAAAATGAGCTTGGTATCCCCAACGGATACAAGAAAGTTATTAATATGCCTGGTATCCACAATAAATACGAGACAGTTATAGGCACTTAGCCACAACAAAGTAATAACTAAAAGTGAATCTCATGAGCATTGCATATGCGTATGATTTGTATGATTCAAATCGTTTGAATGACTGCTAAATGTAGTATATGTTATGTAATTGAGTGAGCTATCGAAGATGGTCATTAACTGAGTTTGCAAAACTCACCCAAAATTTGCAATATTTTTAGGCTTAGAGAAGACTTCTAGTTAATCAGATTGGAGTCTAGCCATTGCATTCGAGTAAGAGGTAGAGGTTAGGACCAGTTCGTGTCTGCATAATTATTTTCATTAATTTTTATATGAAAGAATGTATTTTGAAATTTTTGTATCATGTGTATTGATCAATTCTACTTTGTAATAACTTTCCAAAATGGAAAGGTTTGTAAATGAAATTGATCTTGAGTGCAATTATTTTAAATGTGATTGAAAAAGTTTATGAATAAAACGGGCCCGATTTGATTATTGATTTTCCGCAAAAGTATGCATTGTTTTATAATGTTAAGAAAAAAATTTGTAATGAGATTTTATTAACTGAGTGTGCTAGCATGCCACCCTCGTGGGGCATGGACCCAGATATCACTCAGGATGTCTGGTACGTGTCTTAAGAGAGTGAGGTGCTACATAAGTCACAAAAAGGAAATATACAATTGAAGTTTTTTGACAATTTTTTATCACCACAAACTATCAAATGTTCCAACTTTTAGAATTTTTGGTAGCAAACTGGATACTGTGGAGTAGGAACCTCAGTGCTATGAACTATTTTGATTTTCAGATATTGAAGAAGGAAACCATAAACTTTAATTCTACTTATCTTCTTGCCAAAGATAGATTTGGACCTATTTATTCGATATTCTTTAGATACTAATACCTATATAGGCTAAGTGAGGTTTATGTTTCAAAAGTCTTTTTTAGCACTTTAGTCTATATTGAGGATATTAAAAGCAAATCAGTTCATCTAATAGGGAAAGCCACCTAAAGGTAGGTTGGTTGCTATTAAGAAATTGTCTCTTGATAATCGTTGCAAGGTGAATTAGAATTTGCGTCAGAGGTGAGAATGATCACAAACATTCATCACAAGAACTCAGTTCAACTTTTGGGTTATTACATTGAGCTTGAACCTTATAGTCTATGGTAAACTTTAGAAATCAAAGTTCCATTGAGCTTAATAGAGTAATAAAGAAAAGTAAAAAAAAGCATATCAATTATCAATATAATGTAAACAGAACGTGATATACACCAACACAAGCAGAACACTCCCAACACTTAACATAATTGTAACAGGTAATTCATTGAACAATTTACAAATATGAGAAATTCATCTCAAGTTAACTACGAAAATCACATGTTTTTCCTTTCTTCACTAACATTAAGACATTCCAAAAAAAATCCAATCACGAATAATCCAAACCAACGCAAACAACTAAAAAAAATTGCCATTACTTATGTAACATCACACCTTAAAAAACCAACAGTGGAAGCACAAAACAAACAAAAAAAAAGTTTCGAGACTTACCTCGACCGAAAAATTCCAACAACGGAAGCTTAGTATTATTACTAGTTTATTTATTTCTTTAAAGTATTTATTGTCTTTGGGTATTCATTTATTTTATGTTTTTAATGAATTGTTTCTGTATCCTGCATCATTTTTATATTGTCTCATTTGCATATGCATTTACTGGAAACAGCCTCTCTATTATATAGGAGTAAGGCTGCGTACTATCGGACCTCCCCAAATCCAGCTCCATTGCGGGATTTCGGATTGGGTGATGATGATGACCTCGACTGAAAGACAGAAGGACGCCAATTGGAGAAGACAGAATGACACAAATGAAGAAGAAAAAGGTCGTTGACTGGGGAGAAAAAGAAGAAGAAAAGAAAAAGATCAAACAGTAGCATTAGATAGCGATGAGTAGTTATAGTACTGTGTTTCTATTTGCACATCTTAGAATTTCTTTTTGATTGTCCCACGTTACTTAGTGCTTTGTGAATGCTTGTGAGTAGCCTTTGCCCTTTTACTTTACATTAACTTAAGCCTCATTACAACCCTTAGTAAAAGCCCTTTTGATCCATGATGGCATGTACTCTATGTAGTGGAAAATAGGCAAATTTACAAGCCTATGGTAGTGTAATCCCTTAGAGGAAGCTTTGAGTGAAACACAACCCTTATACACTTAAGTGACATGAGTGAATATTGTGAGGAAAGTCCATTTTAATTTTACGCTTGCTTTTGATCAAATATATCTACCTTTGGTTTTGTTTATGTGCATTGATGAAAAGATTATAATATATGTAGGAGCTTGATACTCAAGTTTGCCGAAGTTTAAGGGATTGCAAACACTTTATTTTCATTGAAAATGAAATGATAGAATATGTTGGTTGTGACCTAAGCAAGTTGCTTAAGGACAAGCAACAATTCAAGTGTGGGGGTGTTGTTAATGGGCATTTTATATTGATTTTAGACACATAATTTGCTAAACTTTTGTCCGTTTAATCTTTAAATTGCACTAATTAAGAGTTATTTGTTTTAATTCTAGGCACATATTGGATTTGGAACGTTTAAGAGCATAAAGAAAGAAAAGCTCTCAAAAGAAGCATGTTTTTACAAAGAGAGCAATAGCCACTATTTTTTTTGCATAGAATGAGGTTAAAAATGTGAAAAAAAAGAGTGGGACAAAAACAAACCTAAAGACACCTTAATGGATATTGAATACGGAGAACAAAAAAAAGAAAGCAAGTGGCGGTAGAGAGAGAGGAGACAACGTGAGTGTGCGTGTGAAGAAGAGTGGGGGACAGAGAGACTGGACATATAAAAGGAGTCCAGCAACTGGCGACATAACCAGGGAACACAGTAGCTAGCGGCACAACCAAGGAATGAAGCAGTTGGTGGCAAAAGAGAGGAACAAAGTAGCTGGAGGTGGAGAGAGTAGTGTGCGTGAATAAGGTGGACCAAACCAAAACTTATTTGTCACATCAGAAGAGAAGTAGCTGGTGGTGGAGAGAGTAGTGTGCGTGAAAAGGTGACCGAAACCTTTATTAAAACATCAATAAATAGAAACAAAAGAAGATAGCTGGTAGCTGTAGAGAGAGGAATGAGAAGCGTGAGTTTGCATGAAAATTGTAACAGCCTAGGTTCCTTGCTCGTAGATATTGTCCGCTTTGTGCCCAATACCTTAGTGGCTCCGAGAAAATGTGTCTACGAGGGAGAGGTATCTGCACCCTTATAAGGCATGCTTCGTTCTCCTCTCTAATAGATCTGGGATTCCCACCCCTTTAGGAGGCCCAGTGTCCTCACTGGTTACAAGCGCCCGGGTACTGGCTCTGATACCATTGTAATAGCCCAGGTCCCTCGCTCGCAGATATTGTATGCTTTGGGCCCAATTCCTTAGTGGCTCTAAGAAAACGTGTCTACGAGGGAGAGGTATCCGCACCCTTATAAGGCGTGTTTCGTTACCCTCTCCAACCGAGCATATAATGTGGTTTATACAAAAAGAAAGGTATAAAGCTTAAAGGGGCTTATCAAGGGAAAAATCATGTCAATAAGGTAGGCTATTTGGCTAATGTAGCTTATGAAACAAAGAATGTCTAATCATCTCCATGTTAATGCATGTGATAAAAATGTGGTCTCGAATAGAAAATCAAAGCAAACTAAGGAAGTACATGTCATGAAGTTCACACGTTATCAAAAGACAATGAGACTAATATGGATGTGTTAGTATATAAAGGATTAAAATCTTACTGGCTTTGTCTACCACTGGTCACTACTCTTCCAAAGATAATGCATATTGACTAATCACAAAAGTAAATGTACATGTTAAAGTTGCTATGAAATTCTCTAGTCAATTCAGACTCTAATTATGACTATATAATCCTAGAAGCAACAAAAAATATGAAAATGTTTGTTTGTTTGTTTTATTCTTTCTCTTATTTTGATTGAAAACTTAAAAATAAGCAAAAAAAATAAAAATAAAAACACACATGCATATAAAAACTAAATGCAAAAATTTAAAGAAAAGAAATTAACTTCTCTTGAGTTGCCTCCCAAGAAGCGCCTTTGTTTAGTGTCACTGACTCGACTCCATACTTCTCCTCACGTGACAAAATTATGATCTTCTGGGGGCATATGTGGTTCCTCCACGTGAGGTTTTTCCGGATAGAGCCTTAGTTGAAAATTATTCCCACTCAACGTCTTCCCTATCCTCAAAATTTCGAACTCTACTGAGTCCATGCTATCGAAAAAGAGCTTGAATGTCTCTTCACCTTTTTCTTCTTTGTTCAATTTCTCTAACCTACTGTTGGGACCCGATCTCGGAACCGGACCCCAACCGGATAAGAACGAAAAATGAAAATGGAAACAAAGTGGCGGAACGAATCAAACGGATTTCAAAACCAAACGAAAGCGATATACAAAGCGAAAGTATCGAATCACAACAAATCGAATCGGAACGAAATCGGACACCGTAACAAAGCGGACAAAAGAGAAAGAAGTGAAATCGAATCGAATACAAAATCAAATCGAATTGGCTCGGAACAAACCAAATAAATGATGCAATCGAACTGAAAAACAAATTCCGACATCCGATAACATACAGTTATAGAAAAACTATCGCGTTGGAAACCTATAAGACAAAACCAAATTCGAAATCGGTATACATTTTTTTCTTCTTACTTTTTCATTCTTTACTCATCTTTATTCAATCTCATACAAAGCAAAATCAATTTCTCATTTGGAATATTCATCAATTCCATCACCTCAATCAAAAGCTCAAATCATAAAAATTCGTCTTATACAATAAAGCCATACATAAATAAACACTTCACTATCTCAATCCCAGTAAAACAATTCATCGGACCCCCTGTTCGGAATCCCAACACAAACAAACACAATCGTATATCTATAACACTTCAATACTTCTCAATCATAATCAGAATCATCTATATCCAAGTCACAATCGGATCTTAATTCAATATACCATAACATTAGTCAATCCGATTCACATTCTTTCACATTTCAATATACAAATTGATATACTACATCCATGTACAATTTCATAGCTTAATACCATCATAAATTAAATGCTTACAAAACCTTTATGGCGTTTCAAGCCATATACAATACCAATAACCACAATCCAAAGTACATAATACACAACAATTCTAAATTTCTCAGCAACAATCTAACTTAACAATAATACAATATGAACACATACAAACGGAAAT
>JAOTAX010000197.1:28238309-28251776 GCA_025629825.1 Erythroxylum guanchezii
TTAGTAATAAATTTATTTTGATGTATTCGTTATGTCGGTTTTGTGAATTGCTTGATCAATTGTAAATTTTGGAAAACATATGTGGCATGATTTTTGTCAATATCATGTTTGCTTTGTGGCATGATTTTTGGCTTGTTCTTGATTATAAATGTGTTACTCACGAGCTATCAAGCTCACACCCCGCTCTTTTCTCCCCATCCACAGGCGACGAACAAGAAAATGAGTGACCGAACTGAGGTCAAGGCATCAATCCCGTTTGTTTTTGAATTTGAAGCTATCTTTTGTAAACAAGGTTTTAGTTGCATTTTTGGAACAAAAATCATTGTTCCTGTAGCTTCTTTGTATTTTGAATTTTTGAGGCTTTGATGTATTAAGGCTAAAAATGGCCACTAAAGCTTTGTAATAACTCATATTATGATGTTAATACAAGATATTTAGTTTTCATTTGTGTTTGCCTATGCTTGTTCAAAAAGTCACTTTGCATTGTTTTTGCAACTTTCCATAAAGGTAGTTTTTTGTGTGTTCTGGTTTGAGGCAAATTCTGCGCTGATGTGGATTGAATTGGATCAAGTAGCCTTCTTGAAAGTTATAGAGGAATTTCATAGCTTTCCAATGATGTATAATGTGCTATTTTTGGATGTGGTAGTAGAAATATGTGAGTTGTTGAAGTTGAGTGCAGGTGCTGTCAAATTCATAGGGTAAGTTTTATGTATGCTGCACTTTGAGGCCAATTCTGGACTGATGTGGATTGAATGAGATCAAGTAGCCTTCTTGAGAGTTATAGAGGAGTTTCATAGCTTTCCAATGATGTATAATGTGCTATTTTTGGATGTGGGAGTTGAAAGATGGGAATTGTTGAAGTTGGGTGCAGGTGCTGTCGAAATGGCCAATTTCAGACAGAAACTTTGAGTGAATTTTTGACCCTCATAGAGTTAGAAATTGTTCTTAGGGTCTTCATGAGAGTTGTAGTATATGATGTTATCTTTCCATTGATATAAAGTATGACATTTTTGGACAATGGAGAAAAAAGTTATGAGTTTTGGAAGTTCTGATGATATTTAGGATGAGATTGTTGGACGATCACTTTGTTGTGGATTTTTGACCCCTTTAGAGACCTAAATTGTTTTTAAGTCCTCCATGGAAGTTGTAGACCATTCTTTTACCTTTCCATTGATACCAAGTTTGTAAATTTTGGAGTTCTGGGTCAAACGATATGAAGGTTGAAAGTTCAGATGTCGGATTGGAGAAACTCAGGAGGAGCTGGCTTGGAGAAACCCAGGAGGAGAGCATTCGCGCGCTCATGTACGCCCAGCGTTCGCGTGCACTGGGCGCTCGCACGCACTTGTGAAGCGGCCGGTTTTTGATTTTCTCACCGGTCCGACCTCTCTCCACTTGTTTGGCCATAAATTTTTCGTTTGACCTCAGATTGATCCGATTTTTGAAGCGTTGGATTCCTAAGACATTTTTCTACCTTTCCATAAATATTTACAGCTTTTGCTATTAATTTGGAAAATATGGATTGAATCAAAGTAAGAGGATCGAATAAATGAGTATGAATTGGATTTTTTTCTGAATAGACTTCAAAAATTTGGTGATATCTTGATTTGTAGAGCTCGAATTGAGTTGATTCTTATTTCTAAATAAACTAGAGACATAGAACTACAACTTATCTGAAGGAATCAAATTTCAATTTAGGCCCTAAGTCTTTCAATTTCTGGAGTGAATTCGGGTGTAGTATTCAGTCTCGGTTTAATTTTAGCTCGAAAGTGTTTTGGCCAATACTTCCTTATTTCTGACCCAAATTGAGTGTTTTTGGAGTCGTTAGAAACGTAAGGCAATGAGGAACAAATGATTTGAAGAAGTCTTATTGAAATTTCTTTATGAGCTATCCCAAAATCTGTTCGGAAATAAGTGAGATGGGTTCATTTTTGAGGTCTGACTTGGTGTTGGCACACCAACCATGTGAGATGCGCGCCTAGATGTCATGTAGGACATCGGCACGTGACTCACAAGGGTGGGGTCCCAACAATACTTAAGACTAGAATGTCTAACACCTTTATATTTTCCTTCCTAATCAGATCCTTGTCGAAGAAGATAAGGGTGCATCCACTATCGATGAGGATGTGCAAGGGTTTCTTTTGATGACTGCCTACTACCCTCATATATTTAAGCTCACCTTAGTCCCTTAATCCCCATATCGCCTCTAAAGACACTTTGCTTCTGGCTGATATACTCTTTTCCTATTCTTTTTAGTTTCTTCTTTTTTTTGGGGCCCTCCTTCTCTACCATGTATAACTAAAACTACTTTTTCTTGCATTTGTGTCCTGGCTTGTACTTTTCATCGCACTATAAACATAATCCTTTTGCTCTTTTCTCGTTAAACTCTATACTATTTCTAGATTTTATGCCGGTAAGTTTTTGTTGTAACTAGGTCTATTTTCATTCCATTTGGTCCCGACATAAGGAGCAAACTTACTTTAGGGTTGTTTTTAGTCAAAGAGGTAGCTAGATTAGCACCCTTGTATATTAATTTCACGCTGCCTCTTCCTATCTGCCTTGGCGCTTTTGCTCCTTTCCTAAAGTACACAGGTATGCTATTGACCACTATTGCTTCTTATTTCCTTGTGAGTGCATTCACTTGCCGGAGTGATTGTGGATCCATCATCTTAACCTTGAGCTCTAACTCCAACTTAAGGTCTTTCAAAAAAAAACCTATCAAATAATTCTTTAGAAGTGTTAGTTTATTCAAATGTTTTTTAAAATGAACACAATATTCCAACACCGATCCTTCTTGCTTGAGAATTTTTGAAGTTACCGATTGGGTATTTTTAATATTTCTTTATTGAACCTCTGTCTTAGTGCAATTATAAACTCCTTCTAGCTTATCGACTCCCCTTCACTTATGTTCCTGATCATTTACTGAAATCATTCCTGCATTACACCTTCCATGTTCAATGACGCCATATAAACCTTCAGTTCCTATGGTGTGTGGTCACTTATGAAGAATTGTTCGCAACTATAAATCCAACTTCTCACCTCTACCCCTTTGAAAGTGGGGAAGTCTAACTTGCTGAATCTTATTGGAAAGGTGTAGTTTCTTGTATCACTGGAGTTTTATGGCATCACTTCAAAGTTCTCCTTCCCCATCTTTTATATAGTTGTTGAAAATTGGATTTAATGTCATTGATTTTTTTTTCATGTCTCATTTGTGTCTCCAAAAGATTCTTCATTCCTTCTGCTAGATGCCGCACTTCTGCTCCCCTTATGTTTTGAAGTACTTCTTAAGTATCACGAACTCCTTTTTTAAGTACCTCTCAAGTATCACAAAATCCATTTCGCTTCTTCCCAATGCATCTTTCATGAATTAGACAAGAATATGCTTACCAAACAATATGTGCAGTATTTGGTGGCCTTATAAACACCATAGCATACATTAGAGATTCTATTGCAAGTGAGTATGGAATAAAAGACATATCATCTTTCTCCTTTTCTATTAAAGGACATGTACGCTTGTTTAACTTGAAGTGAGGTGCTAGTGGCATGCTAACTATCTTGGCATACTTCATATTGAACATTTATAGCCTTTGTTCAATATACCCTTCCTATGATAATCACAATTTCTTATTCTTCCTTTACAGGTTATCTCTATGCCTTAAATTTACTTTGCAGGCCCCAAATCTTTCATACCAAAAGATTTAGAAAAATCCACCTTCAACTTTTGAATTCTACTAACATCTTTACCCACAATCAGTATATCATCAAAATATAAAAGAAGAATGATGAATTTCTCATATATGAACTTCTTGAAATAAACACACGCATCATCATAAGTTCGCTTGTAATCATAATATGTCAAGAGTCGAATTTTTGATACCACTATGTTGGAGCTTATTTCAACCTATATAAACTTTTCTTCAACTTGTAGACCAGATTCTCCTTGCCTTTAGCTTTGAAACCTTGTAGCTGTTCCATGTATATTTCCTCTTCAAATCTCCATACAAGAAGGTTGTTAAGGTCAAGCTATTTAAGTTCAACATCTAAATAAGTATAAAAAACCAAAATTTTTCGAATTAAGTCATCTTGGTTGCTGGTGAGAAGATTTCATTTAGCTCATGATTATCAGACTATATTTGATCACCTCCAATGTATGTTTGGTCACACACTTCTTCTTCTTCACCTATAGTCTACTCAGCATGGAAGAAGAATTATCAATATCATAGGATGAGTGACTATGTGTTAACTTATCTTTTCTCAAAAGATCAACATCTCTTTCGTGCTTCCTGCTCCTAACTACCTTTTGCTTCTTTGGGTCATAGATTTTGAAGCTAAACTGTTCATCACCATAACCTAAAAGGATGAGAGGTATTGCCTTTAAGTCAAGCTTATGTCTTTGATCCTTAGGTACGTGTATGAATTCCTTGCAACCACACATTCTTAGATGATGATTTGTAGGATTGTTAGCAATCCATACTCTTTTAGGAATCACAAAATTCAATGGAATTGATGGAACTTGGTTTATAAAAAGAACTATAGTTTGTACTCCTTCCCAAATATCTTCGGCAACTTAGACATTCTGAGCATGGAACGAACCTTCTCCATAATAGTTTTGTTCATCCTCTCAACAACCCCATTATGCTATGTAATAATTGTGGTTTATATCATGTTTTAGTAGGTGTTCTAGTGCAATTTTAGGTATTAATTAGATGGAATGTGCATGTTTAGGATTAGAATTGTGTAATGTGATTATGTGTTTATGTTTTTGAGTATTATGTGGATGAGAGCATGTCATTAGACTTTAATTTTGTACAATTGAGGTATTTTGATATGTTTGTTAGTATTTGAAATCAAATGAAGAAGATAGATAGAAGTTAGAGAAAGTTTAGAGGAAGAGCCAGGCTACAATCGTGACATCCCTATCACAGTCGTGATAGAAGTGATCCAACCAAGGTCGCTATCGTGACAGTGATAGAAGCTCATGTTCAAAGGTGTCATGATCATGATAGAAGCTAACTTTCAAGGGTCACAATCGTGACTTATTTGTCAAGATTGTGACAGGTGTGAGACAGACGTATGGATTTATTTCCATTTTTATTTTTTAAGGGTTGTTTTGGACTTTTTGGCCTAGGTAAAACCTAGTTTTTACCCTAAAAGATAAAAGAACTATAAGAAGAAGAAGAAGGGAAGCTGTTGCCTGCCACTTCTTGTCATTCCTTTCCAAGTTATTTCTCATTTCTCTTGTTATTTATTTTATATGATGTATGATTTGGATATGAGGATGATGAATACTTTGTTAAAGATGTTCTAACTTCATTTGGAATTGATTCAAGAATCAATTGTGATTTAATTGCTTTTGATCTTAATGTGTTTGAGTATTGTGATTGTTTATGATTTTTGCATACTTCAGTAACATATTAAGAGATTGAATCGATAGTAACATGATTAGGTTGGGTAATGAAAATCAACAACCCAATAGATCACTTAAACATAAAATTGGTAATTACACAAAGAGAGATCTTATGTGAAGTCCCGATTATCTATTAGATTGCTTAAGAACTAATTGGAATGTGGGTTGCTTGGTTAATTAAGGTATCAATTGACAATAGAGTTAATCCCCTCTTCTCATAATTGTTCGATTTTGTTTTGTACGATTTCTTGATTGTTAAGTGGTTGTGCTCTATTTTAATTTCCTAACGTTAATTTTGAAAGTTCACTTACATTCAATTCATAATCAACTGTTTAAATTATTGTTTTAATATTTATTTTGATTTTATCACATTTGTTATAACCTTAGATAACAATAGGTTTCAATTAGTTTTGCTAATTCCTTGAGGGATTGAAACCTCAATACTACAAGTAATGATTTTGTATGCTTGCGGATTTTTGAGGGTTTTATAGAAGTAAAACTTGCTTAACACTATGGAGTCCATAGTTTAGTTTTCTCATGTCTAATGTCATGCAATGTACAATATTCTTCAAATACCTTTGAAATGTACTCACCTCTATTATATGTTCGCAGGCACTTTAGCTTCCCTTTCTAAAAAGAAATAGAAATATAGAAGAAATAAAAGAAAGAACTAGAAGAAAATAGAGACCGAATAGAAGATAATGGAATAATATAAACAATATGAAAGATCCTATCACTAGGGAGCCTACTAGAAAAACTAAAAAGTCAAGCCCATTTCTTCCGCCCTCATTCACTGATTCACCCATTATTAAGATAAATAGACATATCTTTATCTGACACTAAACCAGGAAATTAACAAATGATAAATCTGGAAATCTAGGAAGAAAGATAGGTATCAACAACTTATCCAATTTTTTTTTCTAAAAATTAGGTTCAAAGGACAAATGGATTTTCTTCCTCATTGAACTAATGAATTATCTTAGATACCATAACACGAAACTTCTGGAAAATATCAAATATTTGACTTTTGGCTTTCAATATATATACGCAGGTGTTCCTCGAAACATCATCAATGAATGTAACAAAATATTTGTTACCTCTAGTGGCTCCTCTTTAATAGGGCCATAGAAATTTGAATGCACCAACCTCAATATCTCTGTCTTCCTTGTAAATCGTTTCTTGAAAGAGGCTCTGTGCTACTTTCCTGCCAAACAATGATCACAAGGATTAAGAGGTAAATAGTTTTTGACTGGGATAAGGGATTTACTAACGAGCAACTTTATTCCCTTTTGGCTTACGTGCCTTAAGTGTCGATGCCACAAATTTGGAAATTTTCCTTTTTGATTGTGTATGCTTCTCCACCACCACACACCTTTAAGTGTGTCTGTATAATGTGCAACATAATTCTCCTCGAGCAACAACCATTGCTCCCTTGGATAGCTTCCTCTTTTTATTCCTGAAAGTGTGCTTGAATCCTTCTCGATCTAACACATTTTTCGATAACAGATTTAGCTTTAAATTGGGAATGTGTCGTATATCTTTCAAGGTCAGCAAACATTTGTCGTTTGTTTAAACTTAGATATCATCAAGGTCAGCAAACATTTGTCGTTTGTTTAAACTTAGATATCATCCAACCAACAATTTAGCAGAACTTTGATTACCTATCATTATGCTCCCAAAGTCTATGCTTTTGTAGTTTGAGAAGTACCTCACTTTTGGGATACATTGATATGATACTCCTATATCAGTCAACGTTCAGAACCCAAATCACTAACATTAAAGCAATCACTTATCATACAAACAAGAGATACCTCTTCATCTGTTCTTAAAGCAGTTGCAATTGTAATCTTATCATCACCATCGTTATGATTATCTTGCTTTTTCTTATCCCTCTTGATCCGCGATTTGTCTTTGGGTTATTCCTTTGGAAACTAAATAAAAAATTTAATTCCAAAGATTGCAATATAGAGTGCAACCTCGGGAAATCTCACATAATCCGAACCTAGCACAAATGACCTAAGCTAGCCTAATTGTCAAGAAATGCAAACTAAATTGTCTAGGAGGGGGTTTTGGATTTTTGAGTAAACTAACTAAATTGAACTAATTGAAAGAAAAGTATATAAAAAGGTATTTTTGGATTTTTGGGAAAAGGAAATTGAAAACATAAATGATGGTCAAATGTGATAAAATCCTCTTGAAAACGAGCTTTGGCTATCATAGTTCAAACAAATCTTTTTGGGAGCAAAAATTGCTAAGTTTTCAAATGACAAACCTTAAAGAACTCTTTAAGTCCAAGGTTTTAATCAATGAACTCCATTTCTTAAAACCTTATTGAATGCATCTTAGTGTGTGTAATGGATAAGTTAATGCAAGTGGTCAATTAGGATCAAGCAACTTCTCAATATCAAACATAACTAGTTAGATAAAAAAGAATTAGCACAATCACCAAAAAGACATATATGAGACTTCATATATTAAAGCTCTAAGTTCTATATAAACAAATCCATAACACAATACATTGTTCAACACTTGATTAAACTATAATCAAGAAAAATCCAACTACAAAGCATAAATCCTAACTTAGGAGTTCATACAAATGTAGTTAAACATAAATGAACTACTCCCCTTTGAAGCCCATTGAACTCAAGCCTTCGCTACATCTTCAAGAGGAAATGGTGCTTAGCTAAGCATCACTTCGGCAGCACTCACTACTGCAAATACACTGATAGCATCCATGGTAGCAGCAGCAAACGATGAAGGTGACGATGAAATATTGAAAGGAATGATGGATGAAGGTTGAGAGTGAGAGAGATGAGAGGTGTGTGTGTAGTCGGCTGTATGTGTCCAGTGTTGTCTGTTGTCCGCTACCCCTTTTTTCTAACCTAATTTAGTAGGTTTTTAAGTGATGGATCGGTGGGTCGGGTCAAACAGTGAGTGATTTTTCCAAATATGGCTCGGGTTTTCGACAGTTAGTCGCGGCTTGACATATAAGTTCGCCTCGGCGTACTTTTTTCAAAAGGTTTTTACTCTTTGCTAGATTCTTCGCCGCGACGAACTTTTCCCAAAAGTTTAGCCTGGATTCTTCATGTTTCGCTAGGGCGACAGGTCTGCTTTGCTGTAGCGAATGTTTTGTAGTGCCTTTGCTCTTGTTGGCTTCATTTCAGCACATTGACTCCTTTCTCCTTGACGTTCCTAGAATCGATAATAGCAATTTGCAGTATCAATTGTTCTCAGAAAAATTAATTGTACAATTGATACCAATTTGTAACAATTTTTACTATCAAATTGCATAAAATAAAAGTACATAATTAAGGATTAATTTAAGCACAAAATCAAGAATTAGGAGTCAAAAAGTATAGTAAAAGCCATGAAAGTGTCACCAATTTATATGGTAAACTTGGGCTCAATCAAATAAACCTTTGTACTCCTGGACAAAGTTTATAAGAGTCAAAAAGACACAAATGTAAAAGAAAAATTCCGACCAGGCTCAAAACAATAATAGGAGATTGGCAAAATTCACTTTCTCAGAAATCAATGAAAGCAGACTGAAAGAGTGCTAAGAAAATAAACACTAAAAGAATTTAATGCAAGAGATTGAACAAAAGAGATTTCACTCAAGGCAGGGTGTTTGCTCTCATCTCACTTATGTTTAGGGATATTTTCACTCTAAAATCTGCTTAGTCCATTCTCTACCATAAGCTTGTGACAATCCTATTTCTCCACTACAAGAACTATAATTTCAAAAGTCAAGAGGACTTTTCAAGGTTGTAATGTATGGAAGCCTAGATGAAATGGATGGAATGAATGAAGAAAGAAAATGTATGAGTACATGCACTACAATTATGAAATAGATGTCAACAGTAAAACAATATTGACACAAATAATAACTTTTTTTTTGGAACATAAATATAACACACACACACACACACACACACACATATATATATATATGTTGCTTCTTGTATTTTTCTCTTTTTCTTTCTTTTCTCTTTTTTTAGACACATTTGTAGAACAAATAACTAAAAGAAAATGTAAAATAACCTATTGACACCATATAAAAATGTGTGCATGTGCTTACAAATAATGGCTCAAGGGCTAAGCAATGGATAAGTGTTTATGGGATTGTGTTTAGGGAAAAGGGTTTTGAAAAACTGCCTCTATCATATTAACAAAATTCTAGCTCATAAAGCTTTGATTAAGAACCGAAACAAGTTCTAGAGAGATATGAAATAAGTAGATACACACAAGAATTGAAAAATTTAGGCCCAAATATCCTTCCAACAAAGGTAGTATCTCAATGAACAATCTCAAGTCTTGAAAACATAAAGTTGTCAGCATGCCTTCACTTACTTTGTGTTGAAAACATCAAAAATAAAATTAACCAAAACTGACTATCAATTAAAGAATGGGAGGTATTTTCAAAAACACAAGAATCACCTTGAAACTTATAAATTCATTGAGAAATAAGAGTGACAAGAGTTGAATGTAGGAAAATTGTTAAATTGAGGCAAATTTTTTCTTAAAATAAAAATCATTTCTACAAGAGTTTGGTGTTGCAGCGAACTGTTCAGCTCACAAATGTTGTCGCAGTGAAAAACATGCATATGGCCATGGCAAAGGTAAAGTACATCGCGGCGAAAAACAACAAAAACTAAATTTCCACAATCACCAAGTTTAAAAATTTTAACATTATGCATAATTGACTAACACAAACATGTAAATGGCCAAAATGGAGCACAAACAAGAGTAACAAAGTAGGAAAAGCTCCCCCACACTTAAACATAACATTGTCCTCAATGAAAAAAAAACAAGTAACAGAAAGAAAGCAATAAAATGAAAAGGGGAAGGCGCAACAAAGTTGAAGGAGAAAAATAATTATATATAAATGGGTGCAACAAATTTGACATTACAAAATGAAATGCAATGCACCATCTACACCAATTTCTTCTATCATAAAAGATGTTTCATGCATCCACTAAAGTACAAAATTCAAAGGGAAGATGAATTATTGAAACAACTAAACCTAAGTCTGACTAAAAGCTAGACCTAATCCTACTGATCAAGTTTCTCCCCCACACTTAGTCAACATACTCATGCTTACCAATATCAGTTCGTCTTCAATCAATATGCAAAAGTACATTGTAAGTAAAAGAAGAGAAACAACCTAGTGCTTAAGGCGGATCCTTCAGCTCCTGGGGGACATTTAGGTCATAGCCATGCTGTGGTGAGGTAACTCGACTACCTTCTAGTTCCATGCCAATTTCCGCACTCCGTAGTTCACCTAAAATATCAACAACAAATTCTTTCTCCAAGGAATCATTAGTCAATGGATTCATTGCCCGTTCAAACTCAATGCATGCATCATCAATAACAATATCAAGCATATTAACTCCTAGGAGCGAATCGTCCTCATGGGGGTGTTTCATAGCTTCATACATATTAAAGCTCATAGCTTCATACTTGTTGATCGCCCACCTCCATGGTGATCTTACCTTCCTTCATGCTAATCATGGTACTAGCAGTCCACAAGAAGTTTCGCTCGAGAATTAAAGAAGTGTTTTGCACAACTTCAGAAGACATATCAAGCACATAAAAATCAGCTGGAAAAACAAAACCTTTGACTTGGACCAAGATGTCCTCTATAATTCCCACTGGATGCCTAAATGATCTATCAGCCAATTGTAACACAACAGATATGGGCTTGAGACTCTTAACTCCTAATGATTGATAGACAAACTTAGGCATCACATTAATTGCTACCCCTAAATCTAACAAGGCTCTTCCTATGGTAACTTTTCCGATTGTGCAAGGAATGGTGAAAGATCCAGGGTCTTGACACTTGACAGGTTTTGAGGTTTAAAAAGGGCTGATACATTTGAGCTCACTTGGACTCTCTCATTGGGCCTAAACTTCCTCTTGTTTATGCACAAGTCCTTAAGATATTTAGCATAGGCCGGAACTCTTTTCACTAAATCGAGCAAAGGAACGTTGACTTCAACTTTTCCAAACAAATCAGTTATATCCTTCTCATGCTTAATTTTAGTCATACGCTTCCTCATTAAATATGAATTAGGAAAAGGAAGGTCTTGAAGATTTACCTCTTTACCTTTGCCATCATGCTTGCTTGATTCTCCATGCTCTTGTGTTGGTTCTTTTTCCTTGGAACTCTCTGAAATAGCTCCCTTGTTCTTTGATGTCGACTTCCTTGCATTCAATAATGATTCTTCCTTGAAATTTTCAGATTTCTTGATTTCATCCTTTGGTAGAGGCACTTCTTCACTCTCAACCTCCTCATCACATGCTTCTTCATCTTGATTATTGAACCTCACTTGCTTCCCACTCTACAAGGCAATTGCATTTAAACTTTTCAGACTCATCACATTATTAGAAGGAATTGTTCCACTACTTCTTGATTGGTTCTCACTCATGTTGTTGGACAATTGAGTGACATATGAGTTGATTTTTTCTGCTTTTGTCTCCCATTGCTCCATTCTCTTTTCCAAGGCATTAAACCGAGCAACGGTTTTAAAGGAACCCGGCTGAATCAGATTGGCTATTGCACTGAATTGATTGTTGTTAAAATTCCTTTCTTCCTTCATCAAGGTCATCATATTATGTAGCAATTGACTGGTGCCCTTTTTGGTTGGGACAGTCAGAGCTTGCTGTTGGGAAACTGGTTAGTGGAAGTACCAGCTCCTCTTTCTTGTTGAAATCTATTTGGAGCTCTGCCCTCTTCATTCCTCCAACTAAATCTAGAGTTGGCCTTCCATCCCTCATTATAAGGGTTAGAGTAGGGGTCCCATTTCTGATTTGTTCTTCCTGGGTACACTGCAGACACCTCCTCATACCGACTTGGGCAAACACTGGATATGTGCATTACTGACCCCCAAGTATCACAACTGGGTGCGGTAAGATCCATAGAAGATGATGGCCGATGCACATTCATGTTCTTCAATTCGGCAGTGATGAAAGATAATTGTAAAGTGATTCTATTCTCCAATGAGTCAACTTTAGACTCCAAACTCTCCATTATTTTAGCTTGGGTTGTTGAAGCTCCCAAATCATGCACTCCTCTGGTATCCCTCACACTATTCTGTTGATGATTCAGAGCCATCTTCTTGATCAAATCCCAAGCTTCTGAAGCTGTAATATCTATCAAAGAACCTCCCAATGCCGCATCCAACATACCTTTCTCTTGACTTTTGAACCCATTGTAAAAGTATTACACTAACTGCTCATCCGGTATCTGGTGATGTGGACATCTGGATAGTAGATCCTGAAAGCGATTCCAATAATCGTAAAGGGATTCATCATAATCTTACCGAGCTGAATAAATCTCCTTCCTCATCGATGAAGTTCTGGAAGTTGGAAAATACTTCTCTAGGAAACCTTTCCTCAAATTGGCCTAGCTATGGTAGGCATTTGCCATATGTCTTGGGAGACTTATATACCACTCCCTTGCTTTTCCTTCTAGGGACAAATGAAAAACCTTCCGTAGAACCTGATCAAGTGAAGCTCCCATTGGTTTTATACTCTGACAGATCATAGATAAGGATTGTAAATGCATGCAGGGATCCTCCCCTGCCAAGCCATGAAATTTAGGAAGAGAATTAATTAGTAATCCTTTCACTTCAAAATTAACATCAAAATTAGGGCAAGCAATAGTAAATGGATCATAGTTCACTTCAGAAGTTATTACTTCCCTAATTGTCCTATGTCTCTGATTCCTATTATTCTCTCCTACTCTCTCATGCTCCCCATTTCCTCCATTAACTCCATTTCTAGGTTGGTTAGCATGAAAGTTAGGATTTTGTATAAAAGCTGGGTTCTCAGCCATGATCACTCTTTGTAGCACCCTGCTCTCGCAAGACACGTACCCGACATCCTTGGTGATATTCGAGTACGTACTCCACAAGGTTGGCATGCTAGAACGATCATTCAGTCAAAGTTCATTGCAAAATATTTGTTGTTTAAAACAAAGTACACGTAAATGGAAATCATTAATCAAATCGGCCCATGTCATTTTAAAACATTTCCATTTACAAGTTACAATTATTACAAAC
>JAOTAX010000197.1:28251876-28266633 GCA_025629825.1 Erythroxylum guanchezii
TTCGAATTCGTTAAGAAATTCGTTCTTTCCGATTTCGATTTTCGTATCCGTTTCTGTTTTCCGGTTGGGATCCGGTTCCTGAGATCGGGTTCCAACAGATTCTAAATCCAAAAGGTTCATTACTATAGCCTAAAAAGATGCAAGGTATTGCCTTTAAGTCAAACTTTTGTCTTTGATCATTGGCTCTCTTAAGAATCTTAAAATTCAACAACAATGAGGGAGCTCAGTTGATCAAATAGATTCCTGTTTGAATTGATTCTTCCCAAAATGTCTTCGACAGCTTAAACATTCTGAGCATGTAACCAACCTTCTCTATAATAGTTTTATTCATCCTCTCAATGACCCCATTATTGTAACATTCCGTTTCCATACTAACGGTTAGAACCCTAGATTTATGTAATTGAGAAATAGCAATGAGAGATTAGAAAAATCCATTTCATGCTCATGCATAATGTGAGCATACATACTCGTGAATTTGATTATTGCAAACATTACAATGAATTGTTCATGCACTCATTTGACATTTTTCGGGTATAAATGACTGTTTTAATGCAATTATAATGTGAATTATAGATTTTGTGACTTTAAAATTGATTTGGAGTGTATAAGTAGTGAATTAGAATTTTTGGTGAAATATGAGAATTTCCCAAAAATGTCAAGTAGTAGAACAATTGATGAATATTAGTATAAACAAGAGTCAAATGGTAATGGAAATTAGTGATAAGTGATATTAAGATTTAATGACAACTGTCATTGAAAATTGGGAGACAATTGGATTAGAAATTAGAGACAAATAGACTAGCTTTTTAAAAGTGCCAATTAGAGACCACAGTTGTCATTGAAAATTGGGAGACAATTGGATTAGAAATTAGAGACAAATAGACTAGCTTTTTAAAAGTGCCAATTAGAGACCACAGTAAAATGATAAGTGGCAAGTGACAAGTTTCACAACACTTGCCACTCACCACTCTTTTACCTAAATTAAAGACCATCTCATGGTCTTTCACTTCTCATTTACGACACATGCTTCTTTTCTTCGCCTTCTTAATTTTCTTCATCTTCCTCTCCTTCTCATGACACTCTCTTCTCTAAGTATCAAAGTGGAACTGTGCTTTCTTCCATTACTAGCCACTTAAATATCTTGCTATCTTCTTCTTGTTGCTAAAAGACCCAACCCATTTCACCTTGAAAGTTAATGATCGTGGGATGCATAGGAGAAACTAGGGCTAAGTGTGATTTGAAGACATTGAAGCCAAACAAGTAAGTATAGGCATTTCTCTTCTTTATTTGTTGAATGAAACATGTTTTGATGATACTTAAGAGTTAAATGATCAAAAAATAAGGATGGGTACATACTAAAACTTGAATGAGAAATGTAGGTAGATTCATGTCTTGCTTTTGTGTTTTGATGGGTAATAGATTATGGAATGATATAATGTTAGATTAATGGAGTAAATGGTGTTATATATATGTTAGAACATGGGTAAAGAAATGAATACATTTATGTCTTGGTTTTACTTATATGATGATTAATGATTCATAAATTGATGCAGAGATGATTTAGAGTTAAAATGAATCTAAAAATGATGTAGAAAGAAGTGCAGAAAAATTGATTTATGAATGGATATTTTCATGTTCTATTTTTGATGTATAATGGATATTTTCATATTCTATTTTTGATGTATAAAAACGTGGGTCATTGGTTGTTTTAGAAATGGATTGGATTGAGTATTAAAGTTAAAGAAAAGGCAAGTTTAGTGTCTTGAAAAGATAAGAACTATGATGGATGTTTAGAGTTAAAGTGATAATGGTGTTTAAAGTGTGCTGGAATATGTTAGCTGTAATATTTCCATTGGATATGTATCGATAATTTAGCCATGAATTGATCTGTAGATATCCAAATGGGATACTTTTTTAATTTGGATTAAATTAGAGACATATGGCTACGTTTTTCATGAAGACATCAAATTTAAATTCTATCTTTATGAGTTTCAAAATTTAACTTGAAGTTGAGTACTAGGTGTAGCAAATTGATGGATGAATACATGTGTTTGTGTTCTATTTTAAGAGTATGAAAACCATGAGTGATGAGTTGTTATGTAGATGTTATAAGTTGTGAATTAAGGGTATACTGAAAGTGAAAGTTATGTTAACCAAGATGTTGAGTTATGCTCTTGAAATGAGATGAATTAAAGTGATTGTTAGAAGTGAAATGAAGGTGGAAATGAAGATGAATATATGCAGAAAGTTGATGATGAATGTATATATGTTTATGTTCTATTTTTAGTGTTCATCAGCAATCATGAACTATAATTTGTTTATAGGTGATATTTAGTTGAAATGGAGTTAAGAATGATGGGGAAATGATGAGTAATTAAACTAGAAATGATAGACCAAGCATAAGGTAGTGAATGTAGTAAGTAAAAAGTTAGAAATCTGGAAAATAAGGATACAATTGGATTGGTTTTGGGGCAAGAGGCATAACTTTTGTTGTGGATCTCGGATTAAGGTCCTTTAAGTATACTTTCGAATAGGAATTCGAGTTTTACAACTTCTATGAAGACCCCGAGGAGAGATTTTCTTGTCTAGATAAAATTTCACATTTCTGTAAGTGACCCGTAAAGGTCTGCCTAACGGATAGTCATTGGCTATTTGGTCTTAATTTAGGCTAGAATGGGGCTTAAATTGAGCTAGAATGATGCTTGAATTAAGTGACTAATGTGTGATATGTATGAAGTGATAATTGGGGTTATAACTTAGTGAATAAATTGATGATATCAAAGTACCAAAGGCATGAGTATAATATGAATGAAGATGTTCATTTGATTGTAGTTATGATTTAAAGGAGTTGAGTAATATGTATTAAGTAAATGTGAATGAGAATTGGGTATTATGAGAGCATATAATGTTAGAAAAGAAATGGTGAGAAATTAAGTTATGATATTAGAATAACCAAGTGTTCTTGAGGTGTAAGCCTAAGAATAACCTAGACACATACAAAGGATAAGGATTGAATGGTGAACTTAGAATGATCATGTACAAATGAAGTGTAAACCTAAGTTCAATTAGACATATATGAATTATGAAATGAGAATGAGTATAAGATGTGAATTTGGATAATATACCCAGGATTGTCATTACGCATGCATTATACACAACACATATACATATGTATATGATTGAGTATTCATAAGATTATGCAATATGTGTATTACATAATGTTGATGTGCAGGATAGAAATTCATCATCTAGACGTTTCCGAATCATGGAAGCTAATGCAAATCTGGAGCATACTGTGAGTAACTTAGATGGTCTCACTTGAATAATTGTTTGTTTTAAATTTTATATTGAATTATGCTGTGAAATTGATTGTGTTGATTCCGGAAATTGAACGTCTAAGGCATTTGATGCATGAATGTCATATTGGAAGTGTTTCTTGTATGTGAATTTGACGAAATAAATGATTCTCAACATAAATGGTGAATGCTGGGCCAAAGTCTGAAGAGAAATATAAACATGAATGTGATGCATTTCATTACATAATTGTATGAACAGATAATGACAGTTGAGTAGCCACCGAAAGTGAGCTTAAAGCTCAGAATGTGATTAAGAGCCAAAGGCTCACTATGTATAATGAACCCTATATCCCCAATAGATAAGGGACAGTTATCAATGAGCTCGGTATCCACAATGGATACAGGATAGTTATAGGCACTTGGTTACAACAATAATAAAAGAAGGTGAGTCTCATGAGCATTGTATATACATTTAATATGTATGTTTGAGCGATTGAAATGTATTATTGAATTGTGCTGAATGAGAAATGTAAAAATTATAAACAAAAGAGTTTTGTGTTGTTACTTCTTAATAAATAAAATGATGTGAATTATGTGATTATATGAATTGACGTGTTATGTGATTGAGTGAGCCATCGATGATGGTCCACTCACTGAGTTTGCAAAACTCAACCTAAAATTTGCAATATTTTTCAGGCTTACAGAAAATCTCTAGTTAAATAAATTGGAGTCTAGCTACTGCATTCGAGTAAGCGATAGAGGTTAGGATCAGTTTGATTCTGTATTTGTATTTCTTTATTTTTGTATCAAATTGTGTATTCCACAATTGTTGTACCGTGGTTATTTGAATAATTCTATTTTGTAATGACTTTCCAAAATGGAAATATTTGTAAGCGAGATTAATCAATAAGTGTAATAATCATTGTGAATTCGATGTTTATGAAATAAAAATATGGCCCCAATTTGATTAGTGGTTTTCTATAATATGCGTATGATTTATGAAAATTTTGTAATGAGCTTTGATTGTTTGACTATTCTAGCATGCCACCCTCATAGAGTATGTTCTCGAATACCATCGGTATGTTCGGGGATATGCCCTATGAGGGTGGGATGCTACAATTATGTTGTGGAGTCTCTAGTTTAGTTTCTCATGTCTAATGCTATACAATGTACAGTATTCTTTAAACACCTTGGAAGTATAGCCCCCTCCATTGTCTTTTTGTAGGCACTTTAACTTCCTCTCAGCTTCCCTTTCTACCATAACATGAAACTTTTGAAATGTTTCAAATACTTAACTCTTGACTCTCAACATATATACCTAGGTCTTCATCAAAGCATCATAAATGAATGAACAATATTTGTTAAATCCTAGTGACTCTTCCTCAATAGGGATATAGAAATTTGAATGCACCAACCCTAATATCTCCTTCTTCCTTGTAGATTATTTCTTGAAAGAGACTCTATGCTTCTTTCCTATCAAGCAATAATCACTATATTTAAACGGTAAAGAGTTTCTGAATTGGATAGGGGATTTACAAGACAACAACTTTATTCCTTTTTTGCTTATTTTCCTCAAGTGTCAATGCCATAGATTTGGAGAAGTTTCCTTTTCAGTTGTGTATTCTTCTCCACCACCACACACCTTCAAGTGTGTCTTGTACATTAATATGTAACATAATTCTACTTGAGTAACAGCCATTGCTTCCTTGAAGAACTTACACTGTTTATCCCTGAAAGTGTGCTTAAACCCTTCTTAATCTAATATATTTTTCGATAACATACTCAACCTTAAATAGAGAATATGTTATACATCTCTCAAGGTCAGCAAACATTCAATGCTTGTTTGAATTCAGATATCAGCCATACTGATAATTTTAGCTACTCAAAACCTGAATCGCAGACATGAAAGCAATCACTTGTTGCACAAACTAGAGATACGTCTTCAGTTGTGCCTCAAGCAATTGTAGCTTTACTCTTATCATCACCATCATTATGATGATCTTGATTTTTCTATTCCCTCCTTTATTTATAGTAGAAACTCTTTATGTTTCCTTGCCTATCGCAATAATGATATGGCTTCACGTATTTGTCACCTCTAAAATTTGACTGATTCTTAGACTTGCCATGCCCTTTGAGACCCTACTCTTTCCCCTTCCCCTACTTTCTACCAAAAAAACCTACACATTATCACCTCCCATCTCTTTTCTTTTAATTTCTTCATTGAACATACTCTCTTTTATTTACATCCAAATAGAGCACACCTTTATGAGTTGAATTGCTAATCGTCAACACTAGTGTCTGCCAACTATCCATGACAAACTCAAGAGAAATAAGGCTTGGAACTCATCATCAAGAATGATCATGATTGTAGTAAGCTTGTTAATTATATTATAGAAATAACTCAAATGCTCCAAAACAGATTTCTCAGCTTTTAATTTCAAGTTTACAAGCCTTTTGATCAGAGAAGCCTTATTATGGGTAGTCTTCCTTTCGTAGAGTCCTTTTAGATTTTTCCACAACTTGAAAGGATCCGTCTTTTGAAACATATGGATGAATGTGCTAATATCAATCCATTGTCGAATCGTAACCCGAGTTTTTCGCTTCATTTTCTCCCATTATCTATTTAACATATTTTCAGGTTTTGAGGGAACATCATTCTTCACCCACCTGAACAGGAATAAAGAGATCTTTGCAATACGAAAGGTCCTTCATCAAGGCCTCCAAATAGAGTAGTTTGATAAAGTCATCTTGACCTTAGAGCTGTTTCCACCTTTCATTACGATGGCTCTGATACCACTTATTAAGAGACGAGAAAAACACAACAAAAACACAAATCTCTTATTAGGTCAACTTAATCACAAAAACAAAGCACTCTAATCAAGTGTGATCAAATAATATCAGTTAGAAAATAAAAAACTCAATATAGAAATAAACATAGAGATTTACGTGGAAAACCCCCAAAAGTAAAGAAAAAAACCACGAGCCAAATTGACAAAGCAAATCCACTAATCACAAATAAGGATTTACAAGATTTGATCTATCACCCTATAACAACAAGTTACCTTTCAAAGATTCAAGATTAAAATCAAAGTTGATGTACAAATCAACAGCCGAACTACCTACTCCTAAAACCAAACAAACAAGGATGAGAATTAGAAGATACTGACTCTCTATGTCTATTTTCTTCCCTTTTTTGATGTTTTTGAGCCTCCCAATGAACAAATTTTTCCATCTTATCTTCACTTGTTCATCATTCCATAAACCACAAAGGTGCGTATGATCACCAAAAGTCTCAAAATAGAGCAGAACACTTAACATTTTCTAAGTTACTTTGCGCTTGTACCTTATCAATCTTACTTTTTTTAAAAAGATTTTTCCCGCTAAAGTCACACAAATCATCAGAAGCTTTGGTGGTTTTTTACATAGGTAAGGTGGCATGTCCATTTTCATCCTATAATTAAGACTTAAACTCTCTTTCTTGCTTAAAAACTTTGCAACATTCATCCATTTCTTCAATTTAATGTACAAATCTTAGGAAGATAGATGGAATAATTCACTTTAGTGATTCTTTTGGACTTGTCCTCTCTAAGGTTCACCTACTTTTTAGTAATAAAATATTACTCCTCAAAATGAGTCTAATATTCAACTTAAAGCTCACCCTTATTCCAATCTTTAAAGGGTTCCAAACTTTAAAATGTACATAAAAGGGAATTAATTTGTCATTCTTAAACTATCATTTTGTTTTATTATCATGCATGCTTTCAATAAAATAAAGATAATTTCTTTTAAATTTTTATTTTGAATCAAGTATCATTCTTAGCTTTTTAGGGTTATTTCATTTTAAATTAACTCTAAATAAATATTTTCTATAAAATATAATAGTAAATAAATATTCATTAACTTTATGTACTTCCAAATATTTTAGAATTAATTTTTTAAAATTATTATATTTTGGTAATTTACATTTCATTTCAAGATTTATTTTCTTTGATATTTACATATATGGTCTAACATATTTCGATTTTCATTTGTAAAAATTCTATAAAACCAAAATAGAGTCATTGTTGGCTAAATGCCTAAAAGGAAACAAGGCATGAGAGTAAAAGATGAAACTCCTATTAAGAAACATTGAAAGTTGAATTAGCTAAAGTTTAGAAAAAAAAAAGATTTGACATTAGCAAAGCATGTCATAATAGAAAGAATGCAAATTAAAATTTAAGAACTAAAAGCCTACTATCATAAATTGTTAAAAGAGGATTAAAAGGTAATGATCTTTTGGTCAACTTCTATAACCCAATGTATAGAACATTCAAATTTGGCTAGAATGACCTTATACCTATGATGGACGAATACCATCAACTTCTACAAATGCCTTATAAAGAGATTAGGCATATGGATAAACAATAGGAGAATTTTATTGTTAATGACTATGAGCTTTACCATTAGAGATGTATAAGTTGATTTTGTCCTCATCCTTTCTATTGATGAGAGAGTACTAAGGCTGCTACATAAAGTAATTTTCAAACATGCTAATCTATAATAATAACATTTTAGTAAAAGTCTTCTAAGACGTAGAGTCTAGAAAGATTCAGAAATATATAGTCTTTCTTCTAATTGATAGAGAGGTTGTTTATGATCAAACCGTACTAATTTAATTTTAACAATTCTAACTAAAAATTTTCAAGAATACGAGCAACGTAGGAATGCAAGTTGAGTCAAATGATCTATGATTGTAAAGTCTTATACTCAACTTAAGCAATTATGAATGAACCTTGCAACAATTTATTAATATGGATATTAAAAATGATGTTAGATGACTCGTACTAAATTCATAGTAAAGGTTGAGAAATACAATTGGTTTCCTTTTTAGGAGTTAATAGAATGATTGTACGTGCACTAGTGGCAATACTAAAAAAGGGAGTTATAATCAATCTGAAACCCCATAACTAGACAAAATGATTGATTACTAATTGGGTTTCCCTCAATTCTTGTTTGAAGGAAAATAAACTTAGTAAACAACAACTTTAAAAAAGATTTTAAAAGGAAAATCAAGAGAGTTCGTTAATTAAATGTGAAAGTGTTTAGGGGGATTCAATTCAGTGGGAACCAGCTACCAAATGTAAAAATGTTATAATATATGAAGTCTGAAGATACACAAAGAAACTGGTTTTCAAGTGTTTGGGTGTTTGAATCCACTAAAGGGCCACCTATTAAAAATGCATCTTAAGATTTTGTTATCTTTGCTTACTTAGTATGAGAAAAGATATAAAGATTGGATTAAGTCCAAACATAAGTTTAGGAAAGCAGTTTTCAAACGTAAAGAGAAGAAAGAATCATTTGAGAGAGAAAGAGAGAGAATTATTAGTTGTTGAGAAATAAGGATTGATAATCCAATTCTCTAAATAAAGAAAATAAAAAAGAAATGGTAGGACAATTAAAAAACCAACGAGATCAAAGAGTGAAGAGATGAACAAATTTATTTAGGGAAATTGAACAACTTTGTCATCATAAGTGAAGTTAATGAAAGATAATAAAAGCTAAAAAAATCCAAAAGAAGAAGAAAATTATATTTGCGAAAAAAATCCAAGAATTAACAACGTGAGGTCTCGAACAAATTTTCAATATGAAAATTCAAGATTGGGAGAAAATTCGTGATCCAAATAGTTAGAGAATTAGGGATTTGGAATGCTTTCATAAAGTGGATTAAGAGAAGATTTAGGAAATAATTAAAATTAATGAAGAATATTATTGGGCCAAGTGAATGAAAGGGCAAATAACACATTAGAAATGAAATGTGGCATGAAAATGGCTTAAATAATGATATAGGAAATAAACTTAGAGAATGGTAGTGGCAACTAAAGCAATTATGCTAACAGGTTATGGACTGGTACAGAAGTGTTGTCAAGGCTATCAAAGAAACGTTGTACCAAGACATCAAAATTCAGGCTTGTTTGTTTTCATTTTTTTTTTCAAATTTAATAAAAAAAACTTCTTTGTTCAGATTTTGGTTTTTATTTTTTTGGTTTCTTCTGGCCTTTAAAAATTATGAAAATCATAAAAAAGTGGTTTTCATTTTTTTTTAATTTTTAAAATTTAATTTACTATCAACTAAATATATATTATTTAACATATTAATTTTTAATAAGAACTATGAATAATTTAATTTTGTAATTTTAATAATTTTTAAATTTTTAATTGAATAAAATAAAATAAAATAAATAATTATTAATAAATATAATTAAATTTAAAATATTTTCAAAATATACAAAGTTAAAAAAAATAAATTTTAATATTAATTTATAAATTATTTATTTTAATAAAATAAAATAATTTTGTTAATAATTTGTCATTAAATATTATATAAGAGATTAAATAAATGTATTTAATTAAAAATTAACTTTAAATTTTATCAAATATGTAATTATTATCAGTAATAAAAATGTGACTATATTGACATTAACAACTAAACATGTTTTGATTTTTATTTGAAAGAAAAGCAAAAAAAGAAAACAGAAAATGAAAACTAAAAACTTGAAAAGAAAAGCAGAAATGGAAACAAACGAACCCCTAAAGTAACCTCGACTAACTTCTTAGATTTGAAATTAGAAACTAATATATAATTTAAAAATTAAAATATCATTGTACATCAAATAATTCAATATCAATGGACATTATTCTCTTGTTGTCATCATGATGAAAAATCAATTTTATATAATGATACATGAAGACTTGAAAAAATGTAAATGTCTAAATTTTCATGTATTCCTATGCTCGTTTTCTTATTTAAGTTGTCACATTTATTTAACTAGTCACAAGAATAGCAATAAGTGAAGTTAAAGTTATCATCACGATGAACGTTAAATGTTGTACTAAAATGGCACTAGACAATTATTGCAAGACTTAATAATCAAAATCTAGTACCCCTCACACTATATATTTGTATACAATATTGTAAGGATACTGTAACAATTTCTTAGTCCAAATCCATTTATTGTTTTTCAAAACTCTAAAAAAAATTTAACTTATAATATTTGCAACAATTGATATGTTCAATAAAAAGTCTCTATAATAAAAGCAACATATTGAACTTGGAAGCAAAACCTTTTTTAAAGCTTGAACTTGGGAGGTTGCCTAAAATGAACAATGTTCCATAAAGATGAATAGTGTTCCCTACTTGGATGCACATTACTTTCTTCTTTCGGAAGCTGTTCTGGTTGGTTTCAAGGTTGAGTAAGTACCTTGCTACTTTAGGTAACTACGTGAAATCCTTAGAGAGAGGTACACTCCTTCAGAAGAAATGCATGAACACTCCCCATCTTTGGAAGAATCGATGGACACTAAAAATTGAGAGCACAGAGCAAGTAGAAAATCGAGAATGGAGACAAATCTTAGAAAAATATTGTTGCAACTCAATCATCACAGGAAAAATCAAAATATTTCAATGCCACATTAGTGAATGGAATTGTTTCTCCTCTAATGGAGATGTGATAGTTGTGCATTAGTGTGTGTTTTTCTAAGTATTTGGCATGTGTTTATTGCATAATAGGATGTTTTAGGACTTATTTTGTATGTTTTTGTTTAGTCTGGTCTTCATGGTTGTTGTTTTACGTTTTATATTAATTTAGGGTAAGAATTTATCATTTTGATGTAGGAATGAAGGGTGGCCACCTTTGTGATTGAGCTAGGGGCCAAGACAGGAGAAGAGAAGTGGATGAATTCTAAGACAAAAACCCACGATCGTGGGATTCATGCTAATTCCCACGATCGTGGGATCCTTAACGTGAAGAGACACACGAGTTTCACTTATTCTTTGGTTTTTGTGACTATATAAGGGCAAAAATCCCTACAGTTGAAAGAGGGTCGTGAGTAAAAAATAGATTTAGAGCCTAGAGAGAGGTAGAAAATCAAGATTTCCATTCCAAATTGGGCAAAGAGCATACCAACTCGAGATTTTCCAGATTTGGGCAAAAAAGATGAGGAACTTGCTTCATCTGATTCTTTTTTCTTTTTATATCTTCTAGCGTCTTTATTATGGATTTTTTGGTTATTGGGGATGTTAATGACATTATGAGCGGCTGAGTTATTTGTAGAGATTACTTTTTAACTACTTATTGAACTACTACATTGCTGATTTGAATGAATGATGTTTTTGATGAATGTTGAGTTTATACCATGTAATATATTGAGAAATTAAGTTGGGTAAATTATGTAGGGTTGTACAATGAGAATTGGCAATATATAGACCTACATTCATCAATTTAATTGATTAGTTAGAGAGAGATCTTGGCTAATTAGTTGATCACCCATAGGATAACTTCATAACTAGTTGAATTGGTGAACTAATTCTATAGAATGAGAGATTGCTTATTCATTTCCATTTAATTTGGCTAAGGACAATTAATTACACCTTGAAAGAGGTTAGTTAATACATTAGGACATCTTAGGTGAGGCATAATTCAATTAACAAGATAGGCGGCAGATAAGATAGAAAAAAAGTGATCTTTAATTGTTAAATCTTGAATTCTAAGTTTTTGCACTTTTGCTTTATCATTTGTTCATTGTTAGTTGTTTAATTTAGTTTAATTTTTTAGTTTATATTTATTAAAATTGGTTCTCAAACGAAGAAGCCTAAATTAAGTAGCGTCTAAACACAAGGGATCAATATCTCTTCTTTACTACAAGGTACACCCCATATACTTGCAGTTTTGAGCGTAAAAGTAGTGAATTTATTTTGCAATCAACAAGTTTTTGCCGTCATTATCGGGGATTGTTTGTTTAGTATATTGTTTTGTTTAGGTAACTTTGATTTGAGAATGTTTGATACTTTTCCTTGTGTATTTGCAGGTGTATGAACAAAAGGAGCATGAGAAGGTCTATTGAATTTAATGACGAAGAATTATCAGATATCACAAGGCACGAACTAGAGTTAAGGAGAGCAAAGTGGCAAGAAAATCTTCAAACAAATAAGACAGAAGAAGGAGAACAAGGAGGGGCCGAGAGAACATTGATGGATTTTATGAGGTTCGGATTTAGTCTACAAGGAGTTGCAAGGCCTGCAGCCATAACAAACAATTTTGAAATAAAGTCGGCACTCTTGAACATGCTCTAGAACAATGTTCAATTCTATTGGTTATCAATTAAAGATCCCAATGCCTATCTAGCAAACTTTCTAGAGATATGCGACACTTTTAGATTTCAAGGGATGTCTGATGATGCTATGAGGCTCAGATTATTTCCATTCACTTTGAGAGATCAAGCCAAGGCATGGTAGAACTCACTTAGTGCATCTTAGATTACTACATAGGAGCAAGTAGCCCAAGCCTTGCTTGCCAATTACTTCCCATTGATAAAGACTACGTGGATCATTAAGGAAATTACAAACTTTTAGCAACATGATAGGGAGTCATTAAATGAAGCTTGGGAGAGGTTCAAATAGTTGTAAAAAATTTGCCCACAGCATAACCTTCCAAGGAAGTTCTTACTACATACATTGTATAATGGTGTGAATCAGACTATAAGAGGGACAATAGATGCAGCTACTAGAGGGTCGTTGATGAGGAAAACCATTGAGGCAACTCATGATCTTTTGGAGGAGTTAGCAAGTAATAGTCGCATGTGGTCGAACGAAAGGAATAGGCAAGGCATAAAGGAACAAAAAGGCATGATTCCAATTGATTACGTCATAGCCTTGCAAGCTTAGATTACTGCCCTCACCAAGCAGTTAAACAATATGTATGGAGCTTCTTTATTCACAGCCAAAGCCATGCAGGTCTACTGTGAGTTATGTGGGTAAGACAACCGTTGCACAGCAGAATGCTTCTTATTGGGAGCTAGTAGCATAGAACAGGTAAATTACTTGGGCTAACCACATCGAGGTAATAATCCATACTCTTAACACTTATAATTCGGGGTGGAAAAATCACCCAAATTTTTCTTGGAATACTAACAATGCAGGTGGCCAAGTAAAACCACAAGGGCTGCCCATATCTTAACAAGACTGTCTTGGGTCTTTAGAGAGCAAAATGGACAAGTTAACAGATGTATTGGGGTCTAAATTCTCAAGCTAAGAGGAATGTCAAAGAAGGAAGGAAGAGAATCAAAAACATATGTTTGCAAGCCTGGAAGACAAATTTGACCAAATCTTGAAGAACCATACTTCCTCCATCCACAATTTGGAGGTTTAGGTAGGTGAACTTGTAGCATCCCACTTCCGCAAGACCCGAACCCGACGGTGATATCCGAGTCCGTGCCTGCGAAGGTAGCATGCTAGACTAGTCAATCATTCACAAACCGGTATAAAGAATTTTTTTTGAACACTTACATAAACAGAAGTCCATTTTCAATTTGGGCCAAATAAAGTTAGAAGTCGATAGCAAAGTCGATATAGTTCCACGGTTAATTAGGGCCCAATTTCATTCATAACCCTTTAAAATCACAAACCATTCCATTTTGGGGCCATCTGGGCCCATTTCATAAACAAACGTTTGCAAACAATTCCAATTGGCAAAAATTGATACAATATAAAAATCCGTATGTCATTAATCCCATTTATAAAGAGATTCCCATACTACATTACTCATTACAAACTGAGACATTCAAATATACACTGTACAGAGATCGCGGACTACACTTTATACAAGATAGGAAATTCCTAATACAGACATGAACTGATCCCAACTTCTAACTTTCACTTGTGAGCAGTAAGTCTACTCCTGTTGCATAACGAGGTATTCTTCTGAATCCTGAAAAATAGATGCAAATTTTAGGTGAGTTTTGCGAACTCAGTGAGTGACCATCATTGATGGTTCACCCAATCACACAACACATACTTTCATTTGCATTAAGTCATATTTCATATTCATTATCACACTTCACATTCATCCTATTCAAAATAATGTCACATTCCCATTCAAAACAATGTCACATTCCCATTCAATACAAAGTTACATTCCCATTCAATACAAAGTTACATTCCCATTCAATACAATTAAATCAATCATATTATGCATATGTGCGTGAGACCCACTTTTCATTTATTACTTTGTTGTGACCGAGTGCCTACACTGTCCCGTATCTATTGAATATTGGGCTCATTGATAACTGTCCCATATAGGGCTCATTAAACATTAAGCCTGAGGCTCTGAATCACTTTTGAACTCGAAGCTCATTTTCACTCATTGAGCTTTAAGCTCTAATCGTTGGCTACTCTGGTCACAACTACCTTTATGTTTTATGCATTCATGATATGAAATGCAACACTCACATTTGCATAAATTTATTTGATCATTTCCCATATCATCGAACCTTAGTACGACATTTAACAATTAAGTTGAGAAATCACACTTTCATTCATATGCAATTGTGCATTTCGAACAAATTTAGCGAACACATTATGTACACTTAGTTCATCCAATTCACATTCAATGAGCACTTCAATATCACAATTCCCAGTACACAATCA
>JAOTAX010000197.1:28314453-28354544 GCA_025629825.1 Erythroxylum guanchezii
AGCCATATATACTTTCAGACTCATGGCATTACCCATCGTACAAAATGCATTAAATGGGTATGTCATTAACAGCACCAGCTCAACCTTTGCATTAATTAATGTACAACATCCATTACATGCATTTAATGGAGCTTTTGTCGTGTTCACAGTGAACCATTGGACTCCTTTAAACATATAAACATTACGAATTTGAGAGAATCCAAAACTCTCTTCTTAACGTCTGGAATTTAAAGAACATGAATTAAATTATTTCGGTTTCGTTGAAACCATTTTCAACGTAAACTCAAAATGTTTTCATGTATTTTAAATGATAAACATTCACGTATTAAAACAAAGAACACAATAAAATATGCAAATTATTGGTCTTTGTTAAGTATGATACAAACGCAAAATTAAAATGTTCAATTTATTACATAACGATTGGATCATGGGCATAATTCCAACACTCAAAAAGATGAAGACGAATTTCGCGTAAAATTTGACTTTTCAACTTTAAGAATGTCTAAGTTGAAAAGATCAGCCATAGGTGTAGATTCATTCCACTTTATGCCCGAAAAGAGGTTGAAGATGGAAGAAACTGGAGCAAAATATTTCAAGTTCAATGCTCCCATCTTGTGAGTTATACATGTTTCTCTATTATGAATGTTGTCTCCAAGATATCTATTTCGTTTGATATTTCAGGAGCATGAATTCTTATTTGTATCTTTATCTTATTGTCGTTGAGTATAATAATTAACAACTTCAATTTCAATACTCCGATATTCACAAGTTGGATGGTGAATATGAAGAGAAAGTAAGAGATTGCAAAGAAAAGCAAACAAACTTTGAAGGTTCTATAATTATTATTTTAAAGAAATATTTAGTTTTTTTTTAATGTAGCATATAGTAGATTTGAGGAAATTTTCTTTTTATATATTTTTATATATTTTCTTATTCTTTTATGAATAAAAAGTCACTCTGTATTATATCGTGCTCTACTACGATTCACTTAGAATTTTGAAAAGAATGTTTAAGTGACAATAATTTTAAACATATCATATTACTTCATATATTTTCGAATTTTGACTAATGAGAAATTTAGAATAAAAATTATTAATTGAGTACTCTTCTTGTTAATGTTTTTGACTTTTATGTTTGATTGGATGTTAATTAATAGAATGGAACGGAACATAACAGTTTATAATGGAATGAAATGTAATATAGTAAAAAGTTGTTTCGGAATGATGGAAAGGTTCATAATATAATGTAGTGAAATATTATTTAGAAGATAGATAGAAATGAAATGTAATGTATAAAAAAATGACTTGTATACCATTTATATTAAAATGGTTGTTGCAGGAGATTTATTATTTCATTATTAATTATATAAAAATATTAGTATTAATTATTTAATATTTTTATTTTATGTGATTTATATTTAAAAATAATTTATTTATATTTATATTTATATAAAAATATATACAAACAATTAAAGAATATTTTTTTACATATTTTCTATTTTCATTAATAAAAATTTTATTAATTTTATTATTAACTATATACAATTTATTATTAATTATATAAAAATATCATTATTAATTATTTAATATATTTTATTCTATGTGATTTATATATAAAAATAATTTATTTTTATTTTCATTTATATAGAAATATGTACAAACAATTAAAGAATAATTTTTAAATATATTTTTTATTTTTCATTAATAAAATATTTATTTTTATTAATTATATACAATTTATTATTAATTATATAAAAATATTATTATTAATTATTTAATAAATTTTATTATATTTAATTTTTATTTATATTTAAAAATAATTTATTTATATTTTTATTTATATAGAAATATATACAAACAAGAATAATTTTTAAAATATTTTTATTAATGAAAAATAGAAAATATATAAAAAATTATTATTTATTTTTTTGTATATATTTCTATATAAATAAATTAATAAATTTTAAATATAACATTTTTATTTTATTATTAAAAATATAAAAATATTATTATTAATTATTTAATAAAATTTAATATATTAAATATTATTATATTATATTAAATATATTAATATTATGATTTGGTCAGAGTTGGAATTAAGAAGAATTATTGATGGTATATTAGGTAGTATGTATTTATTAGTTTATGTTCCATTCTAAACCTCATAATTGAAGGTTTCTTATTTTTACTGTTTAGGATGAAATGGAATGTAACATGAAACTTTCTGCTTGCATCCCATCCCATTCCATTCCATTCTATTAAGAAATCCTCAAATAAATGATGAAAGTGTGTTAGTTCCATCCCCTTCCATCCCTAACTCCCCAACCAAACAAATGATGAAACTCTTAGGGGCTGTTTGTTTATATTTTTTTTTCCCGTTTTCTGTTGTCGTTTTTGTAAAAAAGAAAAACAGGTAAGTAAAACGTATTTAGCTTATTCTGTTGCGATTTTTTGTTTCTGAAAACTAAAAAACCACAACGGTTTTACAAAAAACATCGTTTCTCTGAATTTTGATAACATGTTTTCTTCGACAGAAAACCAACATATCCCCACTTTCTATCTTGAATAATAATAATAATAATAATAAAAGTACAAAATTTATAATAATAATAATAATAATAATAATAAGAAGAAGAAGAAGAAGAAGAAGAAGATCATTAATTTGGTATAATAAAATTAATAATATTAAATAATAATAATAATAAAAAGTAGAAAATTTATAAAACAATTAATAATAATAATAATATTAACAATTAATAATAATAATAATAATAATAATAATAATAATAATAAGAAGAAGAAGAAGAAGAAGAAGAAGAAATTAATAATAATAAGAATAACTTATTAAAAATTAAATAATAATAATAATAATCATCATCATCATCATAAATTATTAAAAATTAATAACAACAACAATAATAATTAATAAAATTAATAATAATAAGAATAACTTAATAATAATAATATTAACAATAATAAAACTAAACATATTTTTATTTTCAGTTTTTTATTAGAAATTTCAACTAAATAAGTTTTTGTTTTCAGTTTTTATATTGCAAATCTCAACTAAACAAGTTTTTATTTTAAAAAAAACAAAAACTAAAAACAAGAAACATAAACCAAAAACAACAATTGAAAAACAAAAGTGGAACCAAACAGGCATGATTAAACCAACGCAAAAAACGAAGCAAACTTTCATCCTACAAGGTGCAAGATGTTGTATAATAGAAAATTATGTTATGCATGTTAACTATACTTAAAAAAAAGGATTATATGAAGTACCCTAACTTTTTTTCCACTTATACACAAATTGTCAAATTTTATAGAATTAGAAGTACAGTATTCACTCAAGCTTTATTCAAGATGATGCAAATTCAAAATTGAAATTAATAAAATAATTTTTTAACAAAATATTTATTTTTAATTTTAATATTTACAATAAAAACAAATTAGATTTTAAATTTTAAAGCATTTAAAATAATTTTAAATTTAACTCTAAATAAAAAATTTATTATTAAGTAAAATGTTAACATTAATAAAATAATTTCACTTTTATTTTTAAATAGGATCTATAATGCCAAGCGTTTATGCATTAAAATGTAAATTTCATTAACTTAAATTAAATTTAAATTAAACCTAAATTATAGTTAATCTATTTAAATTAAGTAAATTCTATAACAATAATATTCAGTAAAAATCAGTTGAAACGCGAAATCTGGGAAAGTCTAGTAGTGCACAACATTATCCTTAATTAGTAGAGAGGTTGTTTCCAGATGATCTACATGAATAAATGAATAAAAATAAGAATAAAAGTAAAAAAGAAAATAAATAAGGAAATAAAAATGATAAATAAAAATAAAGTTAGAGAAAAGGAAAAAATAAAATAAAATAAAAATAATGATTAAAATAAAATAAAATAAATAATAGTAAAAATAAAAATAAAAAAAAAATAATAAGAATCATACTAACATTAATAATCATAAACATAATAATAATAACAATCTTAATGATAATAATAAAGACAATAATAATAATAATAATAATAATAATAATAACAACTTTTGTTAATTCTAACTAGCTCTAAATTTTTTTGATTAATCGCTCTCTTCTTAGTCATCTTCAATTCCAAATATTATTCAATCTCTTTCTGTGCTCCACTAATTTATCAATATACCTATAATCATGAAAACTGCACGTATTTTTCTCATACAAAGAAAAAAGTAGGGGTCTAGAATAAGAAAAGTACACTAATTAGCCGCTTTCTCGTACAGAAAATATGAATGCAGCGTCGAGTTTTCTAGCACTTCAGAAAACGGCGCCGTTGGGATTTATTTTGAAATGATATTAATGGATTCCTGCCAGAATTATATCTCTCGAGTAACCTCTAACTTGAAAGTCGTTTGATTTCATGCATAAAAAGGCGTACGCGGGAAGTTTCAAATTTCATTTTGAGCTGCCTTACCTTTCTTTCTACATCTCTCTAGAATCTGTCTCTCGCATCTAGAAACATCGACGAACAATTCTCTGTTCCACAAATGGCGGGAGATGAAGATGATTCAGAGTCAAGCACGGTAAGTAGAATAGCCCCCTGATTCTTCATTCATTTCGACGTACTTGTTATTCTAGGTCAATCTAAAATTTCTCTCTCGTGTAGAAATATCGTCGACGACTCTCTATCCGGTCAACCGTTACTAAATCGAGGAGGATGAAGAAATGAGAGTCAGGTTCAAGAACGGTTAGTAAGATCTCTGCGTGATTGTTCTTTTAAACGCAGATGGAATTAATCACTGGAATTTTCTAATGTATTATCTAATCAGGATCTGAAATGAAAAGAAGGTGAAGAACTGATAATCAGACGGTGAGTAGTGTAAGGAGATCGCTTCGTGATTGTTGGTTTGAGTGTTTCCGTTTCGATCGTTCACCTTTAATTTTGTAGTTTGGCTCTCTCATTCTAGATCGCTCGAAAATCTCTCGCTCTTTTTCATCTAGAAAACTCTGGGACGATTCTCTCTCTGTTCAACGATTAATAAATGACGGAAGATGAAGAAATGAAAATTCAAGCACGGTAAGTAAAATCACTGCACGATTACTCTTTTTAAGAGTAGATGGAATAAATTACAACAAATTTCTATTGTATTATATAAACAGAACGTGAAATAAAAGAACGAGAGGAACAGAGAATCAGACGAGTAGTTGAAGTAGATCGTTAGGTGATTGATTACAAATGGCTATAGCCTATAGGTGTTATACTTCAAAAGAAAGAGCAGCAATCAATTCACCGTTACTAGTTGTTTCACTTCCTGACTAAAGAAAATAATAATAAAAAAAAGAAATCTACTAGAAGATTAGATAGTTTACTAGTAAAATATTACACTTCGTGCGTGGTTTTGTACTATATTAACTGCTTCTTGATTGCTTGCATGCTCCCAAAGTCCATGAGAAGCAAGTATAACAAATTGGTAATGTTCCTGAAAATGGTGCACCGAAATTGGTGATTTTGCCTTCACGCTGGCCTTTTAAAAGGTTCTCGGAGCACAAACTTGGCATATAAGTGCCCACTGTTGAGTTATTTCTTTTTTCCCCCCCAAATATGCATCACCAATAAATCTGGAAACTGAAAGGTGGATTATTATGGTGAGCGAATGGCTTTTTATGGATTTGAGGTAGATGAGATATGGATTTAAGGTTTGTGCAGTTGAAGTTGAATTGCTTGAAGATGCATTTTTCTGATATTTCGTTGGATAGTTTTCGTCTCTAACTAAGTATTTTTGCTTTTCTTGACTATTTATTCGTCGATTCTATTCAAGATAATAAGCTATCAATTCATATCCGGCAGGACTCTTGATTTATGTTTGAATAGATTCTTATTTTGTATTTTGCCTAAGCATATTTATGTGTTACTCTTACCTTTTCTTCTGTTGCATAATTGCATTGACAATTGAAATCAATTGCAAGAGTAAAAACTCTATTGATATTTTTCTGATGTAAATATGTTAAAGTTGTTTAATATGTTTGTTAATATGAGAATAAATATCTCAAGATACTGAAAAGTCATTCCTTACTTTATATATATATATATTGGTTATACTTTTTTTAACTTTTAACAGTATGAAGTAATATAAAATCATGAAAAAATATTAATAGTAGCAATTGACATGACTTGATTCCTTTAAGGCTTGAGTTTAAACATTTGAGCCTAAGTTTGACTTTTGGTTATACGTATATTTTAATTTGTTAATATTATTTTAATTCGATTTAATTTTTTATAATTAATCAGACTTAAAATTTTTTGATAAAGTGATTTTAGGTTGGACTATCTTGATTTTAAAAGTCTTATTTATTATCATAATTATTTATTTTAACAGTTTTGCCATCTTTCAAATATATACATAACTCCTTTTCATTTAGCATTGCACCATGCATGAATTGCACGTCTAGTTGCATACTTGACTGTAGGTCCATAATAGACATTTCTATTGAACGATCTTTGGAAAATAGCAAGTTCGGTTGTATGTCCAAATGCAGGTTATCATTATAGTAACTGTAGTTGTGATGCTGATTTGAGGCTATGTTGCAGTTGTTACTGAAATTGCTTGAAAATGCATTTCCCTGATTAATCATGTAAATCTAGTCAATCACGTTGCTATTTTCATCGTCAATCGAGTCTTCAGTTCATATGAACCACGTAAGATTCAATTGAAAATCTAATTTACTCGTTTAGATTTTAAAAAAACTGATATTCCTTCTCGAAGAACAAGTTTGAAGCAGCAATTTTTTACTTGGTCATTGATTTGATTATAATGATTAACTAAGTTAAAATTTGTTCAATGTCCGAATGGTTTAACTATTTTTGCGCTGATTAGTCATGTTAGTTCGTCATATCAACCTAGTTAATCTCGTTGCGCATTTTGCTTCTTTAATCTGATTTATCTATTCCATGCTGTTTGCTGATTCAATCCATAGAATTGGGGTTCAAAAGCCTCAGTCTATTCCAATGTAGAGGACTAAGGTAAGATGCACACTTCAGGAACATAAAAAAACTTTTTTACCAATGTTGATATGACTTCCTTCGCACCGTTGTCCCACTTTTAGGCACAATAATCATTTAGGAGTGACTAACCTAGGGGACAAATGTATACATGAAAGTCTTCAAATTAAATGAGAGAACTATGGTTATCTCTAGATAGGGGATTAGGCTTTATATATGGTATGGAATGAACTAGTTAATACATGAACTTGCAAGACATTGATTGAAAGGTACTTCATGAAGCCCAAGGAAATCGATTCTTGGTACTTCATCAACTCAGGAACTTGTTCCCTGCAAAAAAAATCATTAACTTGAAATTTTAATGTGCTAATTTGCATTTTTATATCTTATATCTTGCAAAGATTTTGAAGTTCAGTTGTGTTTTTAATTTTAAAGATACATGATATTACAAGTTTTCTTGGTTAATTAAAATTTTAATATAATTTTTTAATAAATAATTTATTATTAAGCTCAATTTTTTAATAAGTTTGAACTTGATATATAATTTCACATTTCATTTTAAAGTTAATAACATTTATATAATTATTGAATAAAATATATTAAACACAAAATACTTTAAAAATATAAACGTAACAAATTTTAATTTACATTATATTCAAAAGAATTTTAAAAAGAAATCATAGATTTTATGTATCATCCTTAAATTTAATTAATTTTAAAATATATATTCTTTTAATTTGTTATAAAATTTATATTGTAAAATATTTACTTGATACAATTGAATTAAATATTTTAAATGTTATTGTTATAGTTTTTATTATTATTGAGAAGTCTCTTCATATTTAATTTGAAGATAAATAAAAATAAATCCCCTTATATATGCTTTTTGGAATTTAATTTCAACAGGTTATAAAAGACTTGATTCTATTTGGGTAGATGAATAGTTAATCAAACAAAGTACAAGTCTTTTTGGCAAAAGTTTAAGCTGGCAATTTACCCAAAAAAAAAAGAAAAATTTAAGCTGGCATATCTAAGGTATCGAATATATAGAATTCTCGAGCTAATATTCCTTGCCTTAACATTTTATGTTATTCTTTATATTTATTAGCTAAATTTTTTGTCTTTTAATTTATTATATAAATTAAACTCAACATTACTTTTTTTTAAAGTTATTATAAGTTTTAATTTAATTTATGAGTTTATTATTTTCTTATGTGATTTGTTAAATTAAAACTTTTTAAACTTGAGCTTAAAATTTTTAATTAGTTTATAAGATTTATTTCTAAATAGAGCTTAAAACTATTTAAATTTTTTACTAAGATTTAGAATAAATCTAATGATTAGACATCAATAAATTGACTCGACATATTTGACTATTTGAAAATTAAAATTTTCGAATTTTAAGATTTAAATTATGAATTAAGTTTAGGTCTAAAGATTTAACTCAAAAAAATTAAAAATCGTATTTAAGTTATATAAATTTAATAAAAGTTGAGACAAATCTAATATTTATAAGTTAATTTTAGTAACTTTAATTTAATTATTAATCTGATCTTATTATAATTAATTAATGCTAATAAATGTTATTGTAATAGAATATGTTTTCATTTAAAATAGAATCATAAATTTTTTTATTCTTAAAAGATATACTATTTAGATTTTATACAATAATTAAAAATTAAAACTTCTTATGATTTAAGCTTAAATTTAAAATTTCTTAATGAAACAAGCTTATAGTAAAAAATATTTTTCATCCCAATCTAACTTGTATTAATGTTTCGCCAAAAGAGAATTTTAAAAGTAAATGTTGAATTTAAAAATAATTTATATAATGAAATGTTTTAGAATAAACTCAATTTGACAAGTATTTTTTATTTTAAAATAAAAGGAGTACGAAACATAGTGAAAATAATTTCATTATTTTTATGATAAAAAAAGTTAACATGAAAAGTATTTCATTATTTTCATTCCATTAAATAAATATTAAAAAAATAATAATAAGAATATATTATGATCAATTATATAATAGAAAGGGAGTTATCAACATGTTCGTATTATCATTTATATATTTTTAATTTTTTCTTTTACCATATGTTACAAATTCAAATGATTCAAAGCATGTATTTAAAATATTATTTTATTAAATTAAATTTTAAAGACCAAATGGAATATTTATAAGTGATTTATCATGACTTTAATTTACAAAATTATTTCAACATCTTTTAAAATTTATTTGTTATTATAAAATATTTTTCAAATTTTATAAAAATTAATAAATGTTTTAATAAATTATCTATATTTTATATAATAATAAAAAACATTAAAATATTTTATGAATTAACCTTAAACTTAATTTCTTTTATAAAAGGCTAGCTTTGAGTTTAAAAATAAGGATTTAAACTAAATTTAGCCTCATCTAAATTTTATAAATGTTTTTATCAAAAGAGAATTTTAAAAGTAAAATGATCAAATTTAAATTATTTTTATTATGAATAAATGTTTTGGAATTAGGAGTATAGGATAAAGTGACAATAATTTGATTATTTTTCTGTTAAGAAAACATGAAAAGTACTTCATTGCATTAGATAAATATTAAGAAATAATATTAATGTATTACGTTCAATTATATTATGCAAAGGGAGTTATTATCGTGTCTATATTATTATTTAATTTTTTTTAACTTTTAAAGTTTTCCAAAAGTTTAAAAGAGTTATTTAAATAAAGTATGTATTTTAAATATTTTATTAAATTAAACAAGTTTCTGAATATATAGTTAACATGACTATAATTAATTTTAGATTTACTAGATTAAAAATATTATATAATATTTCACAAATTTTATTTAATTATATTATGTTTAACTTATTCGTGAAATAAAGTGGTTAGAAAATTATTGGAATGTTCAATTTTTTTGTATATGGGTTGTTTTATATTTTTAATTAGCATCCAATTGTTTTGATATTAAATTGAAATCTAAAATTATTATTCTTTATAAATATTTCAAATTGAGATAACTGTTCTACTATTCCTGGCCAAATTTATTTAGGTTATTGAATTAAAAAATAGCTGTTGTATTTTTTATTGAATGTTAACATTTGACTCGTGATTGATTGTTCTACGGAAAGACACGTTAGATATCTAAAAATGTAATCCACTTTATTCCTAATATTTCCTTCAATTTTTACTTTTTAAACCAAAGGAATAAAGAATATTATTAAAGTCGTGGACATCTTTTAATGAAACTAAAATTAATGAAAAAATTGTTTTATTTTATGTTTATTAAATACATTTTTATATATAATTAATAATTTATAAGCTACTCATTTAAAATTAGTATCTGAATATTAAACATCTTCATTTCAGTTGAACCCAATTTACTACTATTTATTAATTCGGTTATCTGTACGATAAGACTTGCTTTGCTTAAAGGCTTTAGGTACCAGAAACTAATTGAATGACCCCTAAAAGACGATGCAATCATGACGTACGACATGTGTACATTGGATTCTAAAACATTAAACCAACTGCCTTGGCATATAAAGAGCTTTAACCAATGACCGCTCTAATATGGTAAATTTGCCTCTGTTCAATTTGGGGCCGTTAGATATGCATCGGCTTGTGTTACGTTAACCAGAGAACAATCATAAGGTAAATCAAAGTAACTTTAAAAAAAAACAAAAAAGAGTAACGTAGACTATTGGCTTGCGTAGAATTTACGATTATTGCTCAGAGATGGCTTAGTGTCCTTATCGAGTTGATTTTATTCTATAGGTACCCCAAGCAATGGCTAACAACTTTTCAACCAAACAGCACCGCGATTTATCCAAAGAAACCTAAATCTTATTCAAGAAATGGAAGGACTAAAAACATTACTATTCAATCAAAATTAAAGGAGAAACAAACGAGAAACAGAATGCAAATCATTTTGATGTGTAATATCTTGATTTTAAAATATTAGGAGTATGAAATGAAGTGACTGATAGATTATTTTGCAGTTAAAAAATGAAAAATTTCATTACATATGTTGTGTTCAATTATATTAAACAAAAGATGTTATCATCATGTTCATATTATTACTTATGTATTTATTTACTTTTACTTTTAAAATATGTTGTAAGTTTAAAAGATTTATTTAATTAAAGCATCTATTTTAAATACTATTTTGATTAAATAAACAAATTTCATATACATTTATGAGTATATTTAAGTATAGTTAACATAAGTGAATTTATACTACAAATTTTTAAATTATCTTTGGATTTACAATTTTAGATCAAAGGTAGTATATTATATTTGACAAATTTCAGTTAACTATAATGTGTCTAACTTATTTTTAAAATTAAAGGATTGGAAACATTGTTTTAATTAAGTTTTTAGTTAGCACATAAGTCAATAATAAATATACTTTAACTTTTTAATAAAATTTAAATAAATCAAAAAACAGTGTTCCTGGTAAATATACTTTCAACATTAAATTTGGTATAAGGTGATGTTATGATTAATTAGTACATAAAAACTTCTCGTTTCAATTGAAATACATTTCAACACTCCATTTTTGAAAACAACCTTAGCTTGAAGAGGAAAGAAAAGTGAAATCATAATTGTGAAAGAGTTCACAAAATGACCATCAAAGGAACGAATACATGCTTTAATAGATTTCTCGACAGGTATCCACCGAACAAACAAGTTTATGTTATGAATAACAATATCAGGCTTGTTGATTATTAAATGTCAACAATTGACCCGCGGCTAATGTTTTTGAACATTCTTCAATGAAACAAAAATTGATGCAAAAGAAAACTTTGTCATATAAACAAAATCACAATTTTATGTTTTATGTGTATTAAATAAATCTTTATATATAATTAATCATTTATAAATTAATCATGTAAAATCAATGACTGAATATTAGAATTATCTAATTCAGTTGAACTAAATTACTAATATCTAGTAATTCGGCAATCTACACACAAGACTTGCTTTGCTTAAAGGCTTTAGGCTTCACAAACTAAATGAACGATCTCTAAAAGACGTAACTTCTTAGAAGAACTTTAATCATGACATAAGACATGTGGTCATAAAAATTCTAAAACGTTTAGGTTTGCTTCCATTTTAGTTTTTAGTTTTTGAGTTTTTTTTTTCAAATTCAGTAAAAAAAAACCTGTTTGCTTGACTTTTTAGTTTTGGTTTTTTTCAATTTTCAAAAATTATGAAAACCATAAAAAATAATTTTTGTTTTTTGTTTTTGTTTTTTTTCTTAATCTGATTTACTATCATTTAAATATATGTTATTTAATTATTTTTATTAATAAAAATTATGAATAATTTAATTCAAGATTATATATTTAATAAATTGAAATTAATAATCAATAAAAATTATTAATAATTTAATTTAATTTAATTTTTATAATTAAATTATATGTTATTAAAATTTAATAATTATTAATAAATATAATTAAATTTAAAATATATAAATATTCAAATAGAATCTGATTTAATAATTAAAACATCTTTCAAAAAAATATTAATTTATAAAAATAAATATTTTTTAAATTATTTATTTTATTAAAATAACATAATTTTATTAATAATTTGTTAATAAATATTATGTAAGAGATTAAATAAATTTATTTAATTAAAAAATAATTTATCTTTAAGTTTTATTTAATATGTAATTGTTATCAGTAATAAAAGTATAACTACGTTAATATTAATAACCAATTAGATTTTTGTTTTTATTTAAAAAATAAAACGAAAAACTGAAAAACTGATGTAGAAAAACGCCTTTAGCATATAAACATTGTTAACCAGTGATTTCACTGACATGGCAAAATTGTCACTATCTTCAATTTAGGGCACTTAGATATGTTTCCGTAATGTTAACGAGAGCACAAACTTACATGTAAATCAAAGTAATAGAGTATCAAAGTGCTTACTTATTACACGGAGTGACAGTTCAACGTAAAAATTCTTGCCGCCAATCACAATTTATTTTCTTTTAGAAGTGCCTCGGGCAGTCGCTAATTACACTTCGACCAAACAGTAACGCGTTTTACTCAAAGAAACTTAAAATCTTAGTCAAGAAGTTTGGAGGAGTAAAAGCATTACTGGTCGATCAAAAATTCAAAATTAAAGAAGAAACAAATTAAATAAAAGAATAAATAGTAAAAGAGAAAGAACCGGCAGAGATAACGTCAGAAGGTAAGTGATCACGGAGGGAAACAGGAACGCCAAAGAGAAGTTTGATTAAAGTTTATAATTGTAGTTATTAACGAAAAATTACCATAGTGCTTCAAATGACTTAGGGTTGTTAAATTAAGGTGGTGCATGATAAAATAAAGAAGAATAGAAAAAACTAAAACGCTTGTAACTCAACGACTCGGTTTGCATCTCTTAGCAATACAAAGAAGATAATATATATCTCGTGTGTTTCCTGTTTCTTGAATTCTATGTCAAAAAATTGAGTTCTATCTGATTTTCAAACTTAGAAAATAGATTTTGTAAACAATCTACAGAAGCTATGATCTGAGTTTTGTGACGTACCTTAGATCTGTATAGGCTAATCTTTCCGCTCATAATGCAATTATCCTCTTGTAAACGCCAAACCTTTTGCACAATGAATTAGAGTCAAAAACAAGCAATCAATAAATCCAAAATTTCATAAAAAATTCGAGGAAATGTTCAACTAGACTATTTTCCCAACGCGAACCTCTCTACGAGACCAAACTTCATCTCTCTAGATCTTGACAGAAGAAGATGAAGAAAGCATCAGTTTCACGATCCTTCATCTGTTCTCACCTTCTGCTCTCTTCTCTTTGCAATTGCTTTTCATATTACAATGTATTGACGATCAAGTTCTAACAAAAAAAAAGAAAGAGATCTTACGTTCTTCATCAGAACTTCTCAAATAAGAAATTTATCTTTATTTACTTAAGAAAAAGAGCACAAAGCATTCATCAGTTTCAGGATTCTCTGTTATTTCTCGTTTTTCGCTTAACTTTTTTCTTGCAATCGCTTCTTACTTCTTAACATGTTGACGATCGAGATCTAACAAAAAAGAGATGAAAGCGATGAGAGATCTTACGTGCTTCACTGAATCGTCTCAAAACAGATCACAATTATCATCGAGATTGAGACGGTTATCGGAGAACGAGAGCAAAATATGGAAAAGAAGAGAGAGACGAGAGAATTGAAAGACGAAGACTTAGATGACGAGAGGAGCGCAACTGCTAAGGGGAGTTGCGGGAAAGTTCAACTACAAACAGATATTTATAATCAAATGGTTCAACAAATACGACGCCGCAAGGCATACTAATTGAGGCGGTGAAATTGACACTCAGACAAAAGATATACGTATTTGTTCTGGGGATATATACATTGATTTTAAAGTTAAAAGTTAAAAATTGATTTTAATTCAAAACCCAAAATTTTAAATATATACAATGTCATTTTCTTGTTTTGATTCTTCTACAATTTGTTATATCAAATGTTAATAAACTAAGCCTAAAAAAATATAAAAAAATAAATAAACCAAACTTTTAAAAGACACAGATTGGTTATTTTTCAGGTATAAAAATATTTTATTTAAAATTCAACTTGAAGTATATATATATATTCACAAATAAGTTTAGACTCCTTGAATATGTTCGAATTCAAACTTATTTCTGTGTAAATACTCAATCAAATTTGAGTTTGAGTCTATTAAAATATTTTTATATTTATACTCAATATAATTTATTTTCATCTTTAAATTTACTGTCATTTCTAATTTAGAATCTCTCTTAATAATATGCTGTAGGTTTTGCACATTAGCATTAAAGTTTGTCGGAGAAGAAAATATCTAGATGATGTGAATTTGAAGATATGAGTAACAGGGCTTTTAGGCTTTTTTTTTATAAAAAAAATATATATATTTCATTTTTAAATCGATTTTACTTTAAAAAGTAGAAAATTAGGGCTACACATTTTAGATCATTACTTATATTTGTTATAAAAATATTATTAATAAATTATTAAGTATTAAAAAACTATCTAATTTGCACAAAAGATAACGCTGCTTTTTATTATTAAAAAGGAAAAACAAAGAATGTCTTGCATTATTCTTTTAATAATGTATTCAATCAAGAAAAATGCGTTGTAATATGATCAAATTACATAATGAGTCTACAAGAGAAGCAAAATGAAATTATATTCAAATATTTAAATATAAAGAGAAAATTAAGGAACACACTCGAATTTTCTAAACGAATCGAACATAAACCTTGTTTTTATAGATGTTGATATGAAATAGAATTAGAACAAATAACTTTTTGACACTTACATATTCTTGAAATATTTAATAATTCGTGGAAAAAGATTGCTGAGAGAGTAGGTCGAAAGCATTTATTCAATGTATAAAAGATTGGGTTCCACCATAGGGGTTCCACCGTAGCTCGAAAGGTCGGGTGGGGCTGTGATATTGTCACATCATAGAATAAAGAAAGCAAAGAACGAAAACATGTTTATTAAATTCAGGTGATGTTATAGAAATAATTGAATAAGCTAGCATCCCATGATACAACAATTGCAATTTTGAAGCAGGAGATGCAGGGGAAAAAGAGGGCAAAACTACAAATTTACATTATTCAAAAGCATAAAACAAATTACATTAGCTACAAAATGTTCCAGGAGCAATTTCAAAATGCCCCTACTTTGTCTACTTACCACACATAATGCTCTCTTAAAACATGCCATACAGAATCTTTAGTGTGTTCCATGTTGCAACAAAAGTTGACAAGCCACTGTTTTTTTTTATTTTGCGAGGATGGCTGTTAAAAAGAGCCAGAGCCAGCAAGCAATCACGTTAGAAGCCTGAGAGTAAGTATCATGTACTTACAAGTATATAAACAAAGAATCATCCGGCAATTGTCAGGAAATTCTTCTCTTTTACAACGCGCAACCCCAACTGCAAGCAGGTTAAAGAGAGAATCATGTAAAATATTTTTAGCACTTTGAGAAGGATATAGTGTATTCCATTTTCATGAGCATTTCACATCAATTTATAAATAGACGAACCTAAGAAACTATGACGCGGTTACAATATGTGTTGATCAAGAGAATCTGGAGACAACCTCGCCTCCTCTCAGCATGTTCCAAAAATTGGTTCAAACAAGAAAATTTCACACCATTGAGATTTCACAGTAGTTCATCATACAAGTAATCTCTAATGCACAACTAAAGCATTTACCAATATTTTAGAGGAAGATGGTAGGTGGATGAAGAAGAGCAAGAATAAAGGATAAGTTGCAGTACCTGAAGAAATTTTCGATCTTGAAGTTGCAAAATCAAGTGGCAGAGGCTATGACAAGAATTCAGTGAATCAAGCAACTCAAAAAGATTCCTGAACATCTTGTCCTCTGGTTACACTTTTGGTGGCATTTCCACACACTGAACTTTCAAGTGAATGTCAACACTTCCAAGTGTGTTCTCCTTCATCATAGTAAAACCGGGAAATCCATAATCACACTTGGTGCAAGAAAGGAAGCGAAAGCTGACCTCAAAACACATATTTGCAGAGCTTCCCTGAGTCTGTCGGTGGAAACTAGCAGGATTAGGAATCCAATGCTGCGTTATGCACGCCTAAAACCAAGCCTAATTCAATCATCAATCACAAAATATCATCAAATGTTGCTCACTGAAAGAAAACGCCAATGTTGAAGAAAATCAATAGAAATGAACATTGCTGCGTCTCCAAGATGGACAACAATTTCCATACTAGTTACAGCCCATAGTTTGATAACTGCAGAATGCCACGCATCTGTAGGTATGGATTTTCCAGCAGCTTCTCATTGTTGCTCTACATGGCAAATGCAGCAACCATGTAAGTTTTTTATCGATGATGGTAAAATTTAATAGCACGGCAATGTACTGTAACACGTGCATCAATGACACCATGGAAATATTTCTAAATTCATAATTCAGCAATGAAAAACTAAATTATGATGCATAACTCTATTCTGACATTATACCACAAATTCCAAGACAAAAATTAGATTATCAGAACTAAGTATACTTGATGCTTTTACACTGCTAAATTGTGCTTTAATCATTACTTTGTATTATTTCAAGCATACATTAAACAATATTTACCTGTTGAGCCTTGAGGACAAGATTTTGAAGCATGTGTTGGTACTCATCAGGATTATCTGTCATCATTCTCTGGAAAAAAAAAAAAAAAAAACCCAAGCCAAATTGAGTCAAGATCAACTGGAAAACCACAAAGTCCAAAATTCAATCTAAAGAGCAAGTATCTTGCCTTCAGAAGAAAAGCTGAAGAGTAATATGCTACCCTTGAATCAGTATCATCTAAAAGTTCCCTGCCAAAAACCACAAGCGGGAACATGTTAGACATGTTTTAACAAAAAGGGTGAGGTAAGTGCTGCAGCTTGGAAAGGAATGATCACCTAAAGAATTCTTCTCCACCAACTTCTTGAAACGCCGATGGATCTGCAGTACATTTGCCAATTAAAAGAAGTAGAAGCGTCGCCCTAATGTCTGATGCAGCACCAGGAAAATTTCCTCTTCCTTTGCTGCCAACAGCGACACCCAATGAGATATTGTCTGTTGCTGCACCAGCGAGCTGAATCAATGGCCAATAAAACAATGCAGCAGGAACACGTGCAACTAGTTGCATGGGGATGACAGCCTGTCCTCGAAGAAGCATCGCTGCCATTGATGCTGTTTCACACATCAAAGAACCATTAACATGATAGCCGGATCTATTATCAGTTTCCTCCAAGAATTCATTCCGCTGACTCTTAAGTTCAGAGGCATCTTCACCAGAATCAATATTTTTGTTTTCATTGCTGTGGTGCCCAAATTCTCCACATGGTGTTGCAGTTGTGAGGCAAACTTTCAGGCACAATTGAGAGAATAATATGTCACACATCTGCATAAGGAACCCAAAGTAACATGATATTAACCATCATCAACAAGCTGAACCAGATATTATGGTTAACATTCATAGCACGAATTTAGCATTCTTACGACTAGTACATGATGTACCAATAGCTGGTACTTCAATACCATAGACTCCCACAAGACGACGTAATGTACTAGAAATAAGTCCCTTGCAAATACCAACAAGAAAGAAGATGATGCATAAAACAAAAATCAAAAGAATGTTTTAGTGGAAAAGTAACAAGGTTGCCATATCTTCAAGACAGTAACCAGCACTTTTATGACTATGCAACATGCATCTTAATTCATTGATATGCAACTTGCACATAAGGTTTGGATGATAAGCAAAAAGGTTCTGCAGAAAGATACCATCAAAATGTTGATTCGATCTGTTTCGTTTATTTGAAAAACTAAGGATAAAGCACTGCTCATAATGTCAATGATTGCATTCGCTTTCTTAAGTTGGCCATGCAAATTATCATCACTAGCATCAATGCCAGTTGAATGTTGCATTTCATTCTCATCTAACAAAAATTTGCACCGCATGAGAAGCCTCTCTAGAATAAACAGGAAGCCACATCTAATAACACTGTCCTTGGATTTCAAAAGTCCACAGAGAAGCCAAATTGACAAAGGAACATCAGAAGCAACAGAAGCATCACGAACGCCAGCATATGTAATTTTCTGATGCAAGTCTTCAAGCTTGGACCATATATCTGCATTCATTCCCTCACTGATTTCCGCAATGAGCAAATCACCTAACCAAGTATAGCCATTCTGACGGTACGCAATTCTATCTGAATGAAGAAGAGAATGTAAAGTGGCCCACGAGAACTTTGCTTTCCAGACAACATCATCTCTTTGAGCTGCATTCTCAATGTCTTCCAGAAATTTGCAAGACTTAGTTACCAGCATTTGATGGGAGAACTCCTGATCTAAATGAGTAAAAGAATCAATAATTGCATCAAATTTCTCTGTTATGTTCTCCAGGAGCTGCAAAGATAGAATTGGATCAGCATGCAGGATAATCTCTAGCTGCAACATTGTACGGTTGTTAATGACAGAGTAAAGGTGCTACAAACACAAACTTCATGGACCTTACCGGAATGAGTCGCTCATTGTTTGAATAAATAGATAATTTAGCTGAAATTGATCTTCTCAAAAGCTCCCCAATTCCTTCAACTCCCAGTCTAACAGAAATATAAAATGCTTCAGGTGCATCAGCAAGAGCAAGTAGGGTTGCAAGAGGTTGAATCTCATCATCATCATATTCTGAAACACCTGAAGCTTTGCATGCATCATTTATGCGATGCAACACGTAATCAAAGAGAACTAAATAGAGATTTCTCCTCTCTTCTCTCAAGTTAGCAAGTGCATACTGCCAGAAAAAGGAAAAAAGTTACATAGGTAAAGGACTAAATCAGTTAATAAGAGCAACACCCATCAAATGCATAATTATAATCTTCTCAATATTTGAAATGAATGATTAGCATACCTCATAGCAAATGAATTCAATTCCTCCAATCAAGTCAACCTGGTCTAGGAGAAACACAGAAGCCTTTGCAGGTCCATCGGGTAGCTGATAAAGCATGTTTACTAACATGCAAATTAACTTCCTATGAACTTCTTCTGCCCAAGAATTTGTCCTGCTAACATGTATAAGCACCTTGACAACCTGAACACATAAATAGCTGCTGTTTAGAACAGAAATTCAAGCAACATATAAACGAAGATGAAACAAAATTTATATCCAAAAGCTAAACTAGAAAATGCTTTCAGTAATCAGAGCATCTCTCTTCAGCCAAGCTAACATAAATTGCTAACAATTTTTGCAAGTTCTTCATATAGAGAGTAGCATAATTAACACAGAATCCATATAAATGAGACTAAAGTACTGCAGCTCAATAGGAAGGAAAAACAAACTAACCCTTATGTCAAGGCCTTCTAATCGTTTCCTCAATATTTTACCTCTATCACATACAAAATACAGCAAACAACTTAAAGCAGCTGCCCAAACTGATTCTTCCTTCTCCTCTGTCTGCAAAAGTTTTGATGATACCAGATAGTAATGAAGGATACAATCAAAGTTAAAAGGAAATAAAGAAAGATAAAAAATCAAGAAGTATTCTTTAAGTCAACAATAAGCACACATTAATTCAACAATAAGCATGATAAATCAAGGAAGTATATTGCATTGTCTGGAGCTGTACCTGGACAAGAAGAAGAAGTATTTCATACAAAATGTTTAAAATCCAAGACTCGAACGTATCAATGGCTGACATAGGGTCCAACTTGCTATCAGAGTCCACCTTCCTCTTTCCCTTTGTTGCAAGTTGATCCTCATTCTCAAAAACCATTTCTCCTGGGTACTCTTCTTCAATTGTAGAAGTATCATCTGTCATTAATGGTTCCAATAAATGGGCATGGACCCCGAGGTTCAGAATTAAATCAAAAGCACGAACTCTACAAGCAGGTTTCGGAGAACTGAGCATTCCCTGAATGATAATTAGAAAGAAAACATAAGAAGCTACCATGAACAAAAGCAAAAGAGTGATATTTTCTCAATGCAGCACCTCAAGCATAGACAGTGTAAGCGGAGCTGCAGTCCCAGAGTCCAGCACATACCTAAAAAGCATAAATGTCTTTCTTCCATGAGAACCCAATCATACTAAAGGAATACAATGAGAATAAAGAAAAGTATTCACAGAGTTAAAAAATATTCAACCTTCCACTGTCCAAGATTCCTTCTTTTTTAAATTCAAATCAAGAAAACTAACAAGTTATTTGATGCTTCATGTCCTGGAGAGTATTTTCAGAGTCCAAGAGCGTTAAGCCTTCCAATATCTAACGTTCCTTCTTGATCTTTGAATTCGAATAAGAAACTTCAAATGTATGAAGCTATGAAGAGTGAATGTCAAATAGTCAAAGAAGACTCAACCTTCCACAATATTATTATTCTTTCTTTATTTCTCTCCTTATAATTACCTATGAACGGTGCGTTTCTTTAATGTGCTTCATGGCTCAACGTAAGTCATTTTTAAAAATACAAATCCAATTAAGCATTACTCACAACGTAATAATAGCAAGGATTTTATCAGTGTAAAAACTTACATGTCAATAATTAGTTTAATAAGGACGCTCACAGCCACATCAATTGGTGGCTTTCTACTGTTATTGCTTAGTCTAGAAGACATCGTCAGATAATTAGGGGTTGTAGAATACGTCTCTGAGCTGACTGCTGTGATAACCTCAGATACCTCAGCAGGATTCAGTCGTAGAGGTTGCTGTTCACTGATTTTAAATTGAAAAACAAAACAAGAAAGAGAAGTGTTATTGCAGATAATGGTTTTCAGTATTATTTATGAACACAAAAGTGGCTGATTGAGGACCCAGATGAATGAAAAGGCAACTTGTCAAGAAGTAAATTAATGAAAAATCAAATTGAATGCCTTCACCTACATAAGAAAAGAATTACGTATCCAAAGCCAAATTCAGGATGTCATACCACTATGTAACAACAATTACTTTTAGATGAGGAGCAAGCCTTAAAGAATCATGAGGGTTGGTACTAGAAATCAGAGTCTTATATGCAGGTATTCCAGACTGAACCTAAAGAATTATTCTTCTGAGAAGAAAAATGGATATTCCTAACTTAAATGTGCATAATAATCTTACTAGCAGAAACAGAAACATTGAAGAATTGATGTAGCCTATGAAATACTGGTTAAGGTATCCTTCACAAGCAAAAGTTATGAAGTCACCACATGCTTCTGAACAAAATAATCAGAACATGTACTATAGGTTAAGGGAACACATTATTGTCGAATTGGTAGAATCATTTGCACCTGTAGTGACGATATTGGAAGAGTTGTCGAGCACGTGGACGGAAAGTACTAACAGGTGTATGCTCCCTGCACCAACAATTAACAATTCATAAACATTGCAAATGTTCTATGAGCAACATTTTGTTTCGGATTACATAAAAGTCTAAAACATATTGAACCTATTGGTCTCAGGTTAAATCATTCATCTTTAAGTGTCACTGAAGTTAAATAGCAGTAGTGTTGCATATAAACCTCCAGGAAAAAGTTTCACATTCAAAAGCAGGGATAAGTGCAAGCCAAATCTGGTCACATAATTATTAACTCTCAGAAAATTATTTTCTCAGTTCCCTCAGCTGATTTGATAGAGAAGATCGTTTCCAAGAATTGGCATGGGATGGCCTCAACCAAAGAAAGGAGATAGGGTTTCATCCCTATGATCTAGGTGATCTAGAATACTTCACTTTGGAAAGATAACAAATATAATAATTCTTTGGTAATTTTACAAAAGTGAGATATTAGGTTATACTGAGAAATAATGTGCAATAGTATTTATAAGTAGCTGTGCATATTTTGGACAACAAATGTTCACTAGAAAAGGTAGTTTCCGAGTATGGAAATGAGTAACAGGAACATGCCAGATTTGGTGAGATCCTGATTTGTTGCGTTTAGATGCTGTTATTGATCTCAAGTGGGAGTGAGCTGAGGCTGAATTTATAATTGTTGTGACTGATGACGGCTGCAACAGTTGATCAAGATATGGCATATCAGCTGTTCCAAAATATTTCCAAGGCTGGCCCTTCATTTTAGATTCCATGTCACCTACAAGTAAAGCGGCAGCACCCAACTCCAGGAAATTACGCGGTCTCACACATTGAAGGTCTAAAATTCGGTCACTTTTTGCAAGAATGGAAAAAACTGAAGTCAGATTTTCAAACAAACTAGACAATGAATATGTCATTGGCAGCTAAACAATGACTAATAATCAATATCTCATCAGCAGCTAAACAATATGACTAATAATCATGATTCATGACAGAAGGGCACTCAGAAGTAAGTTACCTTTCAGTTGACAAAAATGATTGTTGATGTTCCCCAACCCAACGCCAATTCAAAAGGTCCATCGCAATGTAATTATGATCCTCTGAAGAATCTGCTTCACCAATATTTGACAAGTTTGAAGCAGGTAAAGTATTAGAATCTTTTTTCTCTGTAGATTCTCCAACACTTGCAGGGCTTAATTGGGAATTAAAGGATCTACTTAACAAACATGATAATGATGGCAATGACTGTCTTGATGTAGAGGAAGGTCCAGTAAAAGCAGCGGGTTGAAATAAGCGCCTTGGAATATGTTGAGCCACTAGAGAACGAACATAATTTAGAGACTTCACAAGTGCCCCAGAAGCAAAACTTGATACTGGCAAAGAAGGTGACGAATTTGAGGATGATGTCAGTGCAATAGATTGTTGGTTTAGAGATTGTGGCCATGGGGATGATCTTCTATTTAGGTTACCCTCACATTCGGTAACAATACTCATACAGAACCTATCAATCTGAAGCAATGTCTCCTCGCAGGGTTTGTACCTGCAGCAAAAGAACGATGGGATATGAAATGAACACCAGAAAGAATTGCATTATAGTTATTGAAGGAACCAGCAGACTATTTCATAAATTCCACATCACCTTCATTCCAAATAAGTACTCGCTAAGAAATAATTAACAGATAAATCAATTTATTTTATTCAGTAGCTGAAATCATTCAAAAAATGCTTTCCAAGAACATTTAACATGATCAGCTAGTAACTCCATCAATCTCACACAGATAATCGAGAAAGAGAGCTAACATCATGATCACTCAACTTCTTTGTTCAAGAAAACAATTGAAGAAACAAATTCTGTAGAACAAACTCACCGCAGAAGGTACCGCTTCAAAAGTGTCACACACCTTGCCACAACTGCAGGACTGGTGCAAAGTACAGCCACGTCAGCAATAAACGACAAAATAATAAAAAGCAATACTCTAATTTACCTAAAGTAAACTGGAAAAATAAACACACTTTGTTGCACACAAGGGAGATATTAGAAGATCCATCAATTTATTTTTTTTGCTATAACATTACAGTGCCTAAAATATTAGAATGCCCTCACATCTGATGCACTATTAGAACTCGTATCTTTCACGTGACATGCTTATCAAAGTCAACTGTCATGAAACGTGCCAAAACTAACACGCATTAAAGTCATCAAGTGAATCAATGAAAATCCCCATACTCAAAACTAAACCAAATAATGTCGCTTCCATAGTATATAAATTATCTGCTGAAGTCATTAGGCCAGTTAATCAAACATTCATGTAAATTGAGAAATCCATAAGAGCAGAGGAACAACAATGACGACTTCTCTTGTATCTATTGAGCGGAGACTTGCATAATAATCCAAAAGGAAATATCACATTTACCTGCGCTCCCTCTCAGCAATAGTATGTTCTAAGATAACATTATAAGACAAGTCGGTCGTTGGTGGGGCCGCCAAATAATCCTGCCCAAGCATGAAACTACAGTTGTAAGATCCAAAAGCGAGTCTCGTGCATACCGCGCTAGTTAGAGGTTATCATCTTTATTCATTTATTGGCACTCTACAAACTGATACCCAATACAAAACCAAGCAATAGAATGACCACCTGAAACTGGCCAAGATCAAGAGTGATAGGTTGGAGTAGGAGGGGGCATTATTTCAATGAGGAAAGATATTTAAGACGTGACAAGCAGACTCAGTTAACAAACAGAATGGAAATGAAGTCCCAAAACGTTTATACTAAGATTCCCAATACTCAGAGTGCTCCATGCTTCTATCTCAGTAATAAGAATGTGATTTAACATCCTTATTGAAAGTACTGACAGTTTCAGAAAAATTCCCATTGTGAGTTTTTCTAGTAGAAATAATGTCACCGTATTCAATGCACTAACATACAACATCTTTCCAGCAACAACATCCCAATTTATGGACTACAAACGCTTTCGGTTGCGAAGAAACAACGAATTGAACCAAACAGAACCAGATTCTTCGACGCTCAAATCAAAATCTACTAACTAGTGTCCCAAAGCAAGCTAATTCTCCAAATCATTTAACGCAATAAATCTCAAATCAACAACCGCAACCTCGCAGTTCAAATCCATCGAGCCAAGATCCAAACAAGAGTAAGAAGAAAGAAGAGAAAAGAGCCATTTACTCGCAGAGTTCTAGAAGCTTCATTGAGAACCGTCGCAGGACTACCGTGGTGAGAGGAAGCAACACCGGATGAAGATGACAGGCAATCGGCGACGGCGCGGCGCAACGGCTCCGGCGGCTTCCGTAGCGCCGACGATCTCAGTCTAGAAACGCTACCCACGAGACCGAATTGGTGAAATCTGGAGCTCCCGTGGCTGCTCCGCGAGGGACTGAAGGTGGACATAGCAAGTGATCGACGCAGAGAATATCCGGCTAGACTAGCCTCTAGTGTCTTCGGTGAGCTCTCTCATGGTTTTTAAGGAACATAAAGAGAAAAAAGGACCCAAAGTACAGTACTTAAAATATTTCCTATATTTATATATATACATATAAAAAAAAATAGAGAGAGAGAGAGTGGATTTAGTCTCGAGTAGTTGTGTATTAGCTGTACGTATATCCGTAGTTTTATGATGTTGCATGAGCTGGCAAGCGCTAAATCTCATTTCACTTTTTTTAATGGTATTTATTATTGCTAATTAGGTAGAAGAATATTAATATTAAATTTAAATTTGTTTTTATTTATGAAGTAAACTAATTATCCAAATTAGATTGGGTTAAACCTTTTGTTTTAAAAAATAAGAAGTGATAAGATATAAAGAGGATTTTTGTAGAAAATAATAGTTAAAATCATTATCTTTATAAAAAAAGAATCAAATAATTAATATTTTTACTTATCAAATTAAATAAATTTTCTGATTTTTTAATTATAAATTAATTTTAGGTTAAGAACAAAAATAAGATTATAAAAGATTGACTTTTTAAAGAGTGATTCAAACGATTAAAAGAGACTTTGATATAAGCATTTAAATAGTTATTAAAGAATCCGAATTAAAAGCCAAAAAAACAAAAAAAAAGTCCAAAAATTATAAATCCAGTCAAATTCATGCCTAACTCCAACTTTAGACAAAACTTAGATTTGAAAAGATCTAATCCTTTATACCATATTTGAATTTAAAAAGACTCATTTAGATCAATTCTTTATTACTTTGAATACTTAAGGAAGAAATTTGGGATCACTTGATTTCACTTCTGTTTGGTTTCATTTATATTTACTTCCTGCTGTTTTTAGTTTTTTTTCCTGGTTTTTATTTTTCTTTCAAATAAAACTAAAAATATGTTTGATTATTGATGTAATTATATTTTATTACTAATGATAGTTACATATTAGATAAAATTTAAAAGTAAAATATTTTCAATTAATTAAATATATTTTAATTTCTTATATACTATTTATTAATAATCAAGATTTTATTTAAAATATATATATTGAAGATATTTTAATTTAATTAATTTAATTTAACTACAAAAATTAAATAAAATATTTTTAAAATTACATTATTCATAATTTTAATTAATTAAATATATATTAAAATAAATTGTTCATAATTATTATTAACAATAATTATATTAAATATTTAAATAATATATATTTAGTTGAGAGTAAATTACATCATGAAAAAACAAAAATTACCTTTTTTGGTTAAAATAAAAATATAAATGGAAACAAACAATTGTAACACAAATTCTGAAACATCAAGTTCCCAAATATTAAAATAATTTCAGAAAATTATGTGTCCTTTTTCAGTTAACTTTTGTACATTTAACTTTATAAAACTTCAAAACACTCTCAAAAGTCACCCCAACACTTGATAAATTTTCTTTTTGCACCATAAATGAAAAGCAAAAGAAATCATAAATAAAAGGAAAATAACCTATAACAATCAACATATATTTACATTTGCTTTCAAGATTATCAAGTTCAAATAGGCTAAGCAAACCATCATTAGAGAGACTTCAACGCAATGCCATTGGCATATCTACAACCAAACCATTATCCCTAACCAGTCACCAACCCATCAATGTTCTTTTAACTTTGTCCAAAATCCGATTTCTGGCCTGATTACAATCCAAGGAAAATTCGCAGCTGTCGTCTAACACGAATCGGTAGACTTCCCACTCGCGATTGTGAGTCGAATGCCTTCCGATTTCGGCCTATGTATTAAGGAGGGTTAAGTCATATTGTGCAGGAAGAATATGAATACACCGAAACACAAAAGTTTAGAAGAGACATGAAGTGGTTACCAACAATACACAGATTCTTAACTTCTTCAAAGCCAGAGTGACATCGTAGAAAACTCGGGGTCTTCCTTTCCCACATAGCTCAACAGGATTAGCAACCAAAAGTTCCGTATCGGGGCCTCGGTTGGCGATAACTACTCGCAAAGGATTGAGCATCTCCTCCTGCAGGCGAGAGCATAGATGGAGCTGAAACTTGGTATCTAGGACTTTCTTCCCATCATTTAGTTGAATAAAGAGGTCCATGTTGCGTGACCCTTTTACACTTGAAGCAAATCTTCCATAAGCTATCTAAATGAGGACAAGCAATACATCGGTAAAATATAAATTGCAAGTTTTGATTGAAGTAAGGCACACATTCAACTCTACAACAACGGACCAAAAGAACAAACAACCAAACGAAACTACCATAAGACTAATTTCACCGATCTTTTACGTTAATTAAGACGCACCCCATACGGCTAAAACATCTGTCGAGCCAGTTCATAGCAGAAATGGCACACTCAATTCACCTAAAATCCTCCAAGATAGCTAGGATAAATCTGATAGAACGTCTGAACAATGTCAATCATAGTTCATACAAAGTGGATGAGCAAAGTACCCGGATGTTGAAATCCTTTGAAATTCTCAAGATGTCATAAAATAAGCCCTTTTGATCGACGCATTGTATTTGAAGCAACGTATGAGCTTGGCTCAAAAGATTGTCCACGGTAATAGACACCTTACTCAGTGTCGTTTTATCTTTTTCAAGTGTGTTCTTGTCAGACTCCATTTCCAATTGCCCACAACTAAACAATTCCTCGGCAACAGCAGGAGGAAGAGAGGAGAAAGCCTGCAAACTTTCATATTCAGGCCCAGCCAATTGAAGTTCACAGCTGATACAATACTTTGAGAAAAGATTAATCAGGCAGGAACATGTGTCATCTCGCCTTTCTTTTGAGTGTAAAAGTCCCCTGCAACAACAAATATCACTTTGAACTCAAATGTAATCAATGGTTTCTAGCAGCTGTGCATCACCATACTGTGCATCATCAGAAAATAGCATATCTGAAAACCTCACAAAAGCAAGAACCTAATCTGTTGGCTCGCGTCCGAACATACGAAAGTGGAATTGAAGCGAACTTTGGATTTCAGCGAACCTTGCTTGACTAAGAACGAGATTTTTAAAACTGAGATTAGGACATTGCAAAGATGAATCCTTTCAGTTGGAAACTTGAACAAAATTTAACACAACAGGCAAACATTAATCATTGAGAATAGGGGCCGATATAGCATTCAAGGAGATAATGAAACAGTGAATTCAGAACACTAAATTCATAAAATCACAAAAATTTCCAAATTGTAGGAATCAAGAAGAATTGCAGACACAACAAGGGTGAAAGAAAAAGGCAAAGAGAATCACCAAATAAGCTAACAATACTCACATGCCATCTGTGATGAAGAACAAGTCCACAACTCTGCCATCAGGTGTTGACATCACTTTTACCTTTTCAATTGTAAACTCTAATTCACTAATCACCTTTGTAACCTCTGCAAAAAGACACAGCCACATTAGTATTTTTCTCTTTGAACAAACAAAACAAGAACAAGATCGAATTTAATGCCATTTCCCAGTTACCGTGAAGCAATCCTTTCCTGTCAAAACAGCAAAACTTCAGCAAGTACAGCGCGTTTGGCGAAGGATCATTGTACCTTTGATCGAAACACAACGAACCCAGACATGAAGGAGAAGCATAAAGCAGCCTGTTCTTCAAACTTTCCCAACGAACTGTGTGTGTAACAGAATAAGGAACGACCCAGAATACCATGTAACACCATCTTCCATCAGTTGAAAAGTCTGCAACATTCGAAATAACTTTTGACACACTAATCGACCCACATTCGAAAAGGATCTGAAAAAACCTTAACATAACAGCTTTACAACTTCTGATTACATAAACGAGTGTGCACCTGCTTGAGAAATTCGAAGACCGAACTCGAGAATGATCCGGCAGAGATCGCAACCCAGGCCAGCCTTGTCAGGACAATTCACGGTGACGACCGATGGGTTGCCAGGGACTTTGGCTTCTTCAACCAAGACGACGTCTAAGCTGCTAAGTCTGTGAGTACTCATCGACTTCAGGTGCAAGGGAGGCCAAACAACAAAAACAGTAACAACCCAGTTGCCCAAATATGAATCTCAAGCTCAGGATTGTACGTTACTGTAATCTGATGTCGAAGTAAGCGTGAACGAGACTCAGGTTTGAGATTTGCTTCTGCTCTGCGAAAGACAGAGAAGAGTAGAGACAGCCATTTTGAGGCAGTCGGTTGACATGGACCCACCTGAGAGTTGTGTACAAAGCCAGTGGGCCCGCGTGGGTACACAAGTGGAACAATTCTTCAAATGTTCCGCCACTTTCTCGAAAAACATCAGAGTGCGACCAAGAAAGCAACAGGTTTTGGTACATTAAATCCCATTTAATATTGCACAGCAAAATGGGTTTTCAAAAACAGGAAGCTAATCATACCAACAACTTGTTTTCATGACGTTATCAAATCGTCAACGATAATGAGAAAAAAACGTGATAAAGAAAAGAGGAAATCGAAAAAACGGTTGACGGGACTAAATCAGGACAAAAACCTGTGTCGAATCAGGAGCAGGAACAGAGGAATAAGCAAAACCAAACTTGTTCTGTACATGAACAATGATGATTAGGATTGACGTGGACATTTGCTGGGGATCCACCGATAATTCTCGCGCGTGATCATTGGCAATATTACATTAGTCATGTCTTAATCAGGCAACATTATTTAAGACTTAAATGTTATTTACGACTAAAGTAACATTTAATGTCAGTCCAAAAAAATTTAAATCGAATTCTAATTACATATAAAAAGAATTGACTCAACTAATTGCTAACCTGTAACACAAAACTCTTCTCAGTAATAACAGGAATCGTAGTTGCGATAATTGAGTATTAATCTATATTTTAAGTAATTTATATAGACATAAAATTAATAATAACTCAAATCAAATCTGAAGCCTATAAAATTCGAGCCAATTAAAAAAAAAATTAAATCCAAACATGAATATGGTCCAAATACTCTTTCTCAAATCTAATTATACGTTATATCTTAAATTTAGGTCAAACTCAAGAACAATAATTATTATTGATCATATTCAAAAAAATTTATCAAATTTGAATCTGAAATAACTTCCCATCCCTAGCCATGCCAACAAGTTAAGTAGGTAAGTACAAAATTAGAAATTAGTTTGACATTTCTAACCACAACAATAATAATGACTCAATAAAAAATTATGCTAAATGCTAGAAAGGTCTAGTGTATACAATTTTCCTCACATTTCTAACAAAAAATATATATTTGATTTATTGATCTCTTAACTAACAGGAAACTAATTAAAGTATATAAAGAGCCAAAAAGTCCAAAAACAATCCCAAAGAAATTCTATTGAGAAGTTGAGATGTAACCAAAAAGTACTCAGATACAAAACTCTTGATCATGACTTGGGATGAAGGTATTTCTCCCTATAATAACGAAATCCAGCATAGATGGTATAAGATTATTCTTGGATCATCAAGTAGTAGTAGGAAAATACAGGGAAAAAAAACCAAAGGAGACTATGAAATGGACACAAGAACCAGTTGTGTATAACTTGAGTTTTCAGAGAATCAGAAATGGAAACAACCCCCTTTCTCACTTTCTTGTAGGGACTCCGAGCCTCAGCCGGAAATCCTCCTCCATGAGGGGAAGCCCATTGCGTAGTTTGATCTTTGGTTCCCATCCCAGAAGCTCCTTCGCCTTCGTGATGTCTGGCTTTCGCTGACGAGGATCATCAGGCGTGTTCTCCACCATTGTTATCTCCACATCAGGATTGATAAGCTGCCAATAGAAAGTCATCAAACTTCTATTCAGTAACCCTGTTTTAAAGAAAAAGTATATGAAGGGAGTTAAAGAAAAAGTATATGAATGGAGTTAACAGGCAATTCAATACTAACCTCCTTGACAGTCTCTGCAAGTTCAAGCATAGTGAATTCACCTAAAACAGCAGTGCCTCGATTAATAATCGTACTAATTTCTCTGTTTTCCAAATGAATATCTTGAAAGAACAACATAGGTTAAAGTTCAGTACCTGGATTTCCAATGTTAATCGGTCCGGTATTCTCTCCTTCCATAAGTCGAATAAGGCCATCAACCTTCATCAATCAAAATCAGAACTTGAGAAGTGATTATGATTTCAACGAACTCGTGGCAGCAATCAAAAGTCAAGTCAAAATTCTTGCATTACCATGTCAGACACATAACAGAAACTCCGGGTTTGGGTTCCAGGTGCTTGAACAGTCAAAGGCTCATTACTGTATTATTGGCAGAGCAAGGATAAGTTGAAACCAAACGAGTAGCCACTGATAAAAGAAGATCTACATTGTCAATATTAAAGGTTTGTTCAATTCGTTACCGGACTGCTTGCGCAATAAAATTGCTGACCACACGCCCATCATCAATGTTCATACGGGGTCCATAAGTGTTGAATATTCTGGCAATCCGGATCTCTGAGATAGCACCAAGCATTTAGAAAACATGTGAAATGATGGTTGAGTTTAACAAATGAGAAACGTATGATGATTAACGTATGATAATTCATCACGTCATTCAGACTTCAGAAAATGGACCCAAAAATTAGAGAGGGGAAGGAGCCACCTACCTATCCCATGCTGTCTATGATAATCGAACATTAGCGTTTCAGCCACTCTCTTTCCCTCATCATAACAACTCCGAACTCCTGCAAGATTTTTCCAATACCGGTGATAAGTACCTTGTAACACTGGTTGTCGTAGAATTACTCATAATACAAGCAATGGAAAATTATGCAGCAAGCTAACATGTAGTACTTATAGCTTGCAAAATCGGACTTCCATTTTAAACAATGAATTCCATAACAGTGAACGTGATCCATAAGCCATCCTGTGGACTAAAATATGATCCTCAACGTTTTGAATACTGAATTACCAATAGGGTTGACATTTCCCCAATAGCTCTCAGTCTGAGGATGGATTAGTGGATCACCATACACCTCTGAAGTTGATGTAAGCAAAATCCTGTTGTTATTTGTTATGGTATCAGTAGCATAAGAGCATGTTGAAGGCCACAATAGAACACATAGAGGTAAAAATCAAACCTTGCTCCTACTCTCTTGGCAAGTCCTAACATATTCAAGGTACCAATCACATTTGTCTTTATGGTCTGTCAAAGGACCAAATGGCCCACATCATCAGAACAAGGTAAAAAGCTTCATAGATCTGGTCAGAGAAACGAACAGGAGAACAATTCACCGATAAACATACCTTTACAGGATTGTATTTGTAGAAGATAGGAGAAGCAGGGCAAGCAAGATGGTAAATTTGATCAACCTCAACCAACAATGGCTCAGTGACATCTATAGAAGCATCAACAGAAAGTCACATATAAAAACCAGTGAGTTTTACCAACTCTTGAGGAGAAAGAGTAGTGAAGCCTATTGAGCCCTTTAAAAAAGGTTTTACCGTGTCGAATTAACTCAAATCTGGGATGACCGATCCATTTCCTCAGATTGTCCTTTGAGCCAGTGAAAAAGTTATCCACAACGATCACCTGCAACATGGAAAAACAGAGATTAGAACCTTATAATAGCCACGTATATAATTTTCTTTTAATGTGTACATCGCAACATGGAATTCAATATGCCATACTTCTGTTTAATTTTTGTTAATTTTCATCTAGAATTTCTACACAATCTGGTAACCAAAGAAAAAGCACCAAATACACAAGACCATGCTGCTTTTCTAAATTAAATGAAAAAGATGATTACCTCATTCTTTTCATTTTCCATCAACTTGTCAACAAGGTGAGAACCAATAAACCCAGCACCTCCGGTGACCAAAATTCTCATATTGGACTGCCACCAAAGCAACATATTATATAAGATAATGGACAGGAAGCACATATATCCATGACTTCTATCAACAAACTGCAGCAAGCTTCAAGACATTGAAGTAGAAAATAACATCTAGCAAAGTATACAATTGGTCAATATAAGTGTCGAGGGCAAGGTGATCGGAAATTCTATAATAATTAGCAATACAGAACAGAAGAAACAAAAAAAAAAACTCTGTAGAATCTGCATGGAAAATGGTTCAGGAAGGAAAATAATACAGTCTTAGTTATTCAATATCAGTCGCAATATGTTCAGTAACAACATATACGAAAATCACACAAATTTCATGTTTTAATTATTTGTTTTGGTTACATTGCTCAAAACATGAATCGGCGCTTCTGAAGCTCGCAATAAATAAAAAAGCGCATTATCAGGATTTATTGATGTGGGCATACAAAATATCAAAAAGAGTAGGAACTGCATGTTCAATTATTCATGCTCCTACCAATAAGAAACAAAGACTAAGATGGGAATAAACTTGCCAATTATCGAGCAACCATATCTGAATAAGGATCAAGAAAGACAAAGAGATAAAGAGACACAACATGTACTAATTGTACCTGAAAGAACTTGGAGAATCTTAAAGGAGATGGCATTGGAGGTGGTTTTGTTGAAGAGCTGTGATCACCGTTGGTCATTTCCTTAGCCATAGTTCTTGACTTCCTAAATACCAAGAAATATAATTTGAGACAACTAGACAACTTGATCTACCATCAAAATTCATAAATAAAACAAAAAATCCAAGAACAAGAACAAGAACAATCAATCGTGGAACAGATTGTCACATAAACTTCAACCGCAACTGAAAAGAAGAAATAATTACCAAAGAATGTGAAACTATAGGTTGATGATAAAAAGGTTGTCAAAGAGAAAATCTCAGTATTGGCATGGAACGCGGCAACAAAAAGATCTAAAGTTCTATACAAGAAACCCAGTTGAATTCAATCAACCAAATCCAAATTCTTAACACCAATAGAAATACAGCATCATCAGAATCAACTTGTACCAACTTAGTGATAAGAGATTAATGAGAGTAACCAAATCACCAATCTTCAAGACCACGAAAAGTACAGTACTGAAGAAAGCCTCAATGTAACTAAACTGTGACCCATCAAACAAGAGAAACGTGGAACTTCAGATCTGAATCTCACAACAGCAAGAAAGAAAAGACCAAAGAATCATGACCAATGAAATTCAACTTCGAAGCTAGAAGCCAATGACAGAGATACCAAAAATCAGAAACCTAAAATATCCCACAAACTTCCAACTTTCAAAGAAACAAAAACCCAACTACAGAATGTGAAAACTCAACTAAGATCAGATCACCTGAGAATACACAAACTTCAGCCAAAACACAATACGAAAATCTGACGGTGGTATATGGAAACTGAAAGATTGAAGCTTTATATAAGAAAACCAAAACCCACCAAATGGGCATTAAAATTTTGGCAATGAAAAAAAGGTAACACAAGAAGATCACAACACACTAAGCAGACCAGTACCAAATGGTGATCACGGAAAGGGCCAGCAGAAATTTAATCAAACCCTTCAAATTTACGAAAAGAACAGTTTTATAGAAAGCTTCAACTCAAAGCAACTCCGACCCACCAAACCAATTAATTAAGATCTGAATCTCAACAATCATTACATTTCCCAAGAAACCAGAAAAAAAAGGAAAAGAAAAGACACGCAAGATTACAAGAAACAGTGAAAGCAGAAATTTTACCAGAGACGCTCACCAGAAATTAATTCTATGTATGAATTTTAATGGATTAAACTCAATGAATCATATAGGTGTGTACATATATATATAAATAGATAGATAGATATTGTTAGCGTAGATTGATATTTCTAAATAGATTTATAAAAATAAATATATGAGTTTAGATTCTACTTGTTCAGAGTGGTCTAGTTCTTGATGAGAGAGAACTGAAACTACGTTGTAGTCTGGTGGAGGGGAGCTTTAGAGGAGTGAAACGGTATCGTTCTGAAAACTTGCAATCACAGCATGACACGTCATGCTCTGTCGCTGGTGCATGCCCTTAGTTTGCGAATCACTTTCACTTTCTGGTGTAAGGTTTCCGGGAAATCTAATAAGATATGCTTTGTTATATATATACCTATATCTATCTATAAGAGAACGATTTATTTATAGCTTAAACATATAAAATGAAGCACTTCTTCTAATTTTTAAATAAATTATTATATTTTGTTATATTTATTATTTAAATATGATGAATGACCAATTATTTCATACCTCAGTATTTAATATTGTATGGAATAAATTTATGAATTGAGATTTATGTTTAAAGTTACTTTTATTAGTTTCAATGCATTATTTAGTTATTTTAATGTCTAAATTTCATTTTAATTCACTTATAAATTATTTAACATTTTTATGCAGGTCATTTGAAAATAACCTTTTTATTAATTAAGAATAAGACCGTATATTATTAAACTTTTCTAATCTTACTCGTCAGCAAGTTATTGATGTTGTTATAAATGATTCAAGAGAACTTTATTATGAGTGGGTTAAGAATTAATTAAAATTTTTTGAATGAAGTGTTAAATAGTTATTTCTTATGTTAAAATTTTATAACAGTGAATGTGTGTCATTATTTTCAAGTATATCTTAAATAAGTTATAATTCTAGTTTAATTTAAATTCAATTCAACTTATATCAAAACATATATTCAATTTTTTACGTGTCATTTTCTAAATCAGTATAATTAAAATTTTCTAATGTGTTCCTAAATTTGATTCAAATTAAAATATAATGTCTTATATATCAATCACCATTCATTTTCTAAATTATTAAAATTTAAAATAACCCTTAATTCTTTATATGAGGATTTACCTAGAAAATAAACTATTAGACAACCCCTAAGATCTTTGCATTTATACACGTGTATAAGTTTAATAAAACAAAAGTTTGTTTTGAATAAATTGTTGGGTTGGAATTTAATTATTTATTTATTCACAAGACTATATATTGCTTATGTTACGTGATTAATGACTAACTACAAAATAATTTAGGCATTGTATAAAGACAAGTGGTATGTATTAAGTCGGATAAAGTTATTAGCTACGACTCTTTATAGTTCAATTTCACTTTATAGTTTTTTATAGTCACATCCACCACAAGCAGCGGAAAGATATTTGTTTTGGTTAAAATTTCTACTATCGTTCATATTTTTCATATCATATAACAAGTTGTAAAATGTATTATTTAGTATATTACCTCAAAAAATAATACACACTTAATTAAAAAGATATCTTTTAACAATTTACATCTGAATTCTCATTTTGAATAATTTAGAAGACAGGTAAGTTAAAAGCAGAAATATGTTAAATCTATAAATATTAATTAAATTGAACAGTTAAATCAATTGTTAAAAAATTCGAAACGATTGGACCGATTTAATTATAAAAAGTTTGAATTGACTAATATTTTGGTTTAATTTTTTATTTTCTAGCTTGATTTACTTTAATAACTTTTAATATTAAAAATCAATCGGTTTATTAATTAATATGTTGATTTTTATAATTTAATCAATTTTTAAAATTAAAGAAAAATCAATTAATATTCATCTAACATTTTTTAATTAAATATTAAATTATTTGATGAGTAAAGAGAGTCTTTTTTAATCGTATTTTAAATTATTCAATTTTATTCGATCTTTAGCTAGTTTTATATCATTTTATACGACTTTTTAAACCTTAAACTTCTTATCTCATATATTTAACTTTCGTTCCAATTGTTTAAACATTACGTTAAATAATTTATTTAAAAGACAATTTTTTAGACTAATATATATATATTTATCTAATATAATTGATTAACTTACTATTAAACATTTATTTTGGATTAAAAATTATTGACATCTTTTTTGTTTATTATTATGAAAATTATTAGTTCATGATGAATTTTTTAAGTGACGCATCCTGTATGAATTCTTAAGAAAAGGAATTCATTTATTTATTTTTAATTCTCAAAAGAGCAAAAAACCAAATAGGAACTATTGAATGAAAATGAAGAGTAGGAATAACTCCAGTTCTCCCTGGAATCGTAAGATGATTCAATTGTCACCATCCGCGGAAAGTGCTTATCGGAAGAGATGTTTAAAAAGAACGAAAGATCTATTCACTCTATTAATAAGTAAAGCCAAATATAATATATCATAAAAAATTATATTTTTTATTGATTCCTATTGACAATCCTTGAACAAGGCTTTTAATTCCAGGTTGAATCTTAAAAAAAAAAATTTAGTGATTTTACCTCCTATTTTTTCGTTCAGAAAAAAGCTAGAAGAAGATACAATTTGACGTCTAAATATTCCATTTGATTTTAGAAGTGATATCTATGCACAGACCAACTTGTGGCTGTAGTTTAGTGGTAAGAATTCCACGTTGTGGCCGTGGAGACCTGGGCTCGAATCCCAGCAGCCACATAATGTCAATACGTTTTGTTCTCTCAATTAGGTTATTATTTTTAACACTTTATAGGAATTTTGCAAAGTAAAAATAGAGGATCGATAAATTGAAAATATCTAAATTTTAAAAACATTTTTTTATTATTAAAGAAAATATTTTTAATCTACTTATTGTAATACAATTGCTTAAAAAGGTTGCATTAATTTTTATCAGCAAAATTAAGAGAACAATCAGAAAAAAGTCAAACAAAAAATATTTTTAAAAAGAGAGATAAAAAGATTTACCTTATTGAACTTTTTATGAAAGTTAAGAACGAGTTAAACCTTATTTTACCTCATTTTATTTTTTTATAAATATTAAGAATTGGGTCTGTTTAATCTTATTTTGTTTCTTATAAGAGTCAGTCATATTCATTCTTTATTAGAGTAGGCCTTGATTAGGGCGGGGTCTGGTGGTATTAATAAAAATAATTCATTTCAATTTGTTTAGATTTATTTTCACTTAAATATGTTACAGAAAAAGAAGCTAATAGATCCAAAAAGAAGACTCCTTCCGAGCCTAAACCGACATGTTAGGGCTCGAATCTCGATCTCGTGATAAGTTCAGGTCCATACACAATAAACAGGTCCAATTTACGCTCTCTAAGATCTCTCAGAATTCACTACAAAACCCTAAGCTGGTGGTCAGATCAGCGAAACAGAATCTTAACGTGGGGACCAACTCGTCAACCAGGATTTACCGGAGAGTCTGAAAGTGAAAGCATATAAGTGTCGCGACTTTCAGATCCAATCTCCGTTCTGTATTCACATTCTGCTTCAAAGGTACGTCTCCATGCGTTTTTCTCGTTTCCTCTCCTTTTTTCCATCAGTGCTTTCTACTTTCTTGCATAGATCAGAGTTTCAAACGTATGGATTTGGAGTAGTACTAAAGTTTTTATCGAAAATTCTAGAGGTTTCATTTGTTGTTTGTTTGCTCTGTAATATAATTCGATGTTCTTCAATGTTTTTGTTTGTTTTCTGGTACGTATGGTATGTTGTGAAATTTCTCATTTGTAGAATGATGTTGTACCGACGCCAATGATCGCATAGCGGAGTGGATATCGCGTTAGACTCCGGATCTAAAGGTCGTGGGTTCGAATCCCACTGCGATCGATCGGTGTCTGTTTTTTGTTTTACGTTTGCTGACCAAAATATTAGCAGCATTGAAGCAGACCTAAATTATCGTCGTTCTTGTTGTGTTATGTTCTGCAACTTAAGTTTGACACTAGGTAGTAGGAAGCCTTCTTTTGACAAATGTATGAAGAAGACATTCATGTCCTTGGTCGTGTCCTCATGGAGGAGATGAATCACTTCTGCAATAGTATAGTTAAGGTTAGTTGAGCTGAAGGGTTGCCATTTTAGTCTGTAGACAGCTGGAACAATGGTATGTAGGAATGATAATGGGTTGGGTTGGGTCTCGGATCCATTTTTCTTTCGGCCGACAGGTGGCCCGAAGTATAATCGAGCTTCGAATTCATTTTTTTCAACCCACTCGAGCTGCTTTGGGTTGGTCTAGGTTGTGAAGCCTAAGCTCGGCGGTCAAAATGAATTTTACCTTTCGGATTGAGCTAGCTGCACTCGTGTCTGTGTAGCTGTAGTAATTGATTTATACCTTTTAGTAAGCATTCAATGTTCTTAACCTGTCAGATACAACCAAATGAGCTTCATCATACAATCATAATGAATTGCACTTAGAACTTTTTCGGTGTGGGATGTGAAGCTGATGATTTCTTTTTCTTTTGGCTTCTGCAGATGTTTGACGATCAAGATCTGGGATTTTTCGCTAACTTCCTCGGTATATTCATATTTGTTTCAGTAATCGCCTACCATTATGTGATGGCTGATCCAAAATATGAAGGCAACTGAAGCTAATATACACCTTGTTAGCTTAGTTGCCATGAAAGTTTTGAAGTAACATTTTTTCTTCAACAAAGTAATCCTCGCCTTATAGCATATACATATACGGTTACTATCACTTATCTGTTAAGCTTTTCTTGGTGGAAACTATTATCTTCTTTATGGCTTTGCTCTGCCTTTGATTAGATTGAAGCAATTTGATGCTTTTACTGATCAAAAATGTTGTCGAGCATGGCTTCAGCTTCTCGTACCGACCAAAGCGAAGTGTTTAGAGTTTGGGTCGGAATGCATAGACGAGATAGAGATATTTTCAGTCTTTCAACTTGATGGTATATATTTAAAAGTTTAAAATTCAGTATTGCATTGACCTTAACTGAGAGACATTGAGATTGGAGAATGCAGTCGATGTGCTCTTTAACATAGAGTGGTAATCACTAGTCAATCGAGAGCACACAATTACACATTGACAAGCTTGTATGGACTGAATAGTTAAAATTTGTTTTGATTGGATTCGAACCGAAGTCGCCTTTTTTGATTGGTCCGAAGATCGTTTAACAATGATATTTTATTAAATTTAATAAAATAATGTTATTTTGTTTAATGACTATTCTGAATTTTAATATTGGTTAGGTCGGTCGTGCTAGGCCCAAGCCCAGACTCGGATTGGCTCATGCGCCGTTCCGAGTCTGGGCTTGGGCCTAG